>CM076575.1:1632299496-1632476716 GCA_034641835.2 Pinus albicaulis | reverse complement strand
TCCACGGTGTACTCTCCCATCTGTTAGCCACCTATAATATTTTGTTATACCAAAAGGTGGCTAAGACTTTTTGAGCCTCCAAGGAACAAATTTTATCACTAAAAATTGTTGGCTCTTGAAGACTCCTTGTAGGCCTCATGCCTCTATCCGAAATCTTCATTTACTATTTCCATTTCATGCTCTGAAATTCTGCTAATTTCATAAGAAGAGACTGCTGAAGAACCATCATTTTTTCCCTTCTCCCACGCAAAAATAACCTTCATATGCTCCCCTTTTTCTCCGTGAAATCCCTTTTTTTTCATGATTCATTTTCTCCCCTTCATGAAAATCACTCTTATTAAGGTTGAAGACTCATTCTTTAGCTTTATCGAAACCCCTCAAATAACCCACAGGACTTTATAATAAAAACTTTTGGTTATAAAGCCCTATCCTTCTAACCACTTCCCCTTTTTTCATACCCCGCCATACGTTATTATATAAACTTTATTATAAAGTTCATATCATGTAATATATGGCCCACCGCTTATCGTGAATTGCAATATCGCATTATCGCATTTTCTATGGTGCATTGCATTAACTCATTGCAAAAACTTGCGATGCGATCGTTCCGCCCGATCACATATCGCAAATTGCACGTTTCGTTTTTTAAAAAGTTTGATCCATCGCAAATATTTGCGTTGTGACCGCTCCAATCACATTTTTCCCCAGCGCTCATCGCAAATCGCAATATCACATTTTCTCTTCGTCACATAATCCGCCATCACATTTTTCACTTTTGCGATTTGCGATCAGTTCCGCCGGGCCCACCGTACGATCCCCTCACCGCTCATATAAAATGCGCCTTTTTCCTTTGTAAAACTAAAAAAACGTCATATTGTATTGTTTACAAAGGTTTTTCCGCTGCTTTTTCCCAACCATCGATCTTGCGCGATCGACAGCTTAGATTTTATCTTTTTCCACCATTCTATGATTTCTCCAAATAATCCCGACCGTTGGATGATGCCATCCAACGACCCTGCTTCCTCCGCACATCCTCCAATGCAGTTTAACCTATAAACACAGGATTTCATAACTTTTGTTTGTATTTCGCAGGGTTTAACGTTTTTCGCTATATTCAGATGAAATTTGAAAGATGAGGGTGACGACCCTCCCTCCTTCGATTTATCAAAGGAAATCGTTTCGCAGGTGTCAAATTCACGTTTTCATCAGTGTTTCATGAGGCATTGATGTCGTATAATCCTGCGCAGCCCTGTGTAACAGCGAAGCACCAAGAATCTGGCACAGTCAAAGAGTATCAACTGTAGAAGACCAGAAATGTGCCAGCACAGAGAATTGAAGACAATTTTATGGGGATTACGGCTAAGACTATCATCAAAAGCCTAATCCTCCAATCTAAAACACAGTCTGTAGAATACCTAAAGTGTTTTAGTGACAACAAACCCTCCACCGCCACAAAAAGGAGGCGAATTGATTCCTCCCAGCGACTAAACGCCACCTGTTGCCTCAAACCTTTCAAACCAGGGCCAAATTTATTGCAAAGGAAGATGTTTTGCCTCAACGCAGCTGAGAAGTTACTTCTGCAAGGAACTTAATGCGAGAAATATCTGCAGAGTTATTTCAACCTCACGCCAAACCCCAAAGGTCAACAAATTATTTCCAGTAGACCTGATAGTTAATGTAAAATAGTTAATACAGAGAACCACCTGTAAACTTCTTCATCGAGCCCCTCAAAGGGCCAAGAAGTCTTGAATCTGTATTAATTAATTTAGCAGATCTTTTATCAGATTTCACCTCCTCATTCTTCTATAAATACTTCTGTAGAAGATGAGAAATTGTTGGTTGAGTTGCTTACAGAGCTTTGAAATGCATTCGAGCCCAAACTTCTGATTGTAAATTGTGTTCACTGGCCCTTGGAGCTCTGCTTGTGATAGATTAGTTAGGCTGAATAGTGAAGATGATTGCTGAACTGAAACATTGGACTTGAAGACTGTAACCGGTTTGACGTCAATATAAAAGTTGTTTCTTGGGATCCTGGTCTATGTCATTGGTGAAGTGCACCTCTCTTTGTTATTGTTTTCCTTCTATGTATGCCATATTGTTCATATTCCTCTGTAAAGAACAGTTTAAACAGGGTTAGGATCTACTGTATATCAGTAACCTTCTCTAGCTGAGAAATCTTTATCTTAATGTTTTCCTCAAGTTTGTTTATTCAAGAATGATTTAATACAGTTTAAAAAGTTAGGAATGTTGGCGTTCCCTCGTCCTTCTGCTTGCTTAAACACTGTTCTTGAATGTGATTTCCATTATTTGCTATTAAAGTTAGACTAGAGAAGATATGGTTTGCCCTGATTCCTAGATTCTTTTCTCCAAAGGCAGATTCTGAAAGTTTCCCTTGGTGTTGACTGAAAGCAGACTAAGTTTAAAAGTACTTTATCTGATCTTAAGTTACACTCTGTTTTTCTTATGTGTTTTCATACTTTCTGAAGGTAATTATGTGGATTACTGGATTGTTTGTCAATTAAGCTGCTTGAATACAGACTTGCCCAAGGAGTCAATGGTTAGCCCTGCACTTGGTTGGTTTTAAACAACTACTTAAGAGGCTTTTCTTGTTTGGACTGACTATAAATCCTCTGAGAAATTATTATTAGTTTCCACCCCTCCAACACTTTAATGTTTCCATTCCATCATTTTAATCTAAATAATCTTGTGGTATAGATGACTTGCCCCTTGGATCACACTTGATGTTGTTGCTCAATTAAAGCCCAGATATGACTCCATAGCCCAATGGACTAAAAACCAGCGTTATATCTATATTTTTAGCTTAGCTTTTCTGTCCACTTGCAACTTCTCACTTTTGAAACTTTTGCACTTAAAACTTTCCCCTCAAGTAACATTTCATGCTAAACCATCCAAAACAAAACAAAACCCTTGGCCTTCATAACTAGCCTAATATCGTTACCTTAAGTTTTCAAAGACAATATCCATCTTTGTACATATTGGAGAGATCCCTCTTTGGATTCAGGAGGGCTAGATCCTAGAATCCCAAAGTTGGTTCAGCTTGATGTTATTTCATGGTGGACCACAGCAATCTTGCTAATAAATTACAGAGACCTAACATTTCTGGCGACTCCGCTGGGGATTACAAACCCAGACATTTTTAGGGATAATTATACGATATTCAGAGATTTGGTTCATAGAGCATTTTCTTTATTAACCAGCTGGAGCCACCAGCAACATTTCTGGCGACTCCGCTGGGGACTAAAACCCAAAATCTTTATAAACACCTCGTGAGTAAAAAGCAGCTTTTTCAAGCACTACCTAAGAATTGGTAATCATGATGAAACTTGTTTGAAACAGTGAAAATCTAGGCTAACCCTAGGATTCTCTCAAGAATTTATCTAACCTTGAAAAATCAGCTAGCTTAGCCATAAGAGTAGACTATCTTTGTCTCATAACCGTAGCTAAGTTTTGAAGAAAAGTTAGGACATTCTTAGAAAAACCTAAAAAAATTTCAAGGTTGGTATTCAATAAACATGGTGGTGGACCATAAAACCTTTTACCTCCAAAAAAGCTAAAAACTTCCACTTGGCGACTCCACAATCCTTAACAGATCTTAAGACTCCACTGGGAAGAACCCTTATCATCATAACATCATTTAAAACTCAGTTAGAGGACTGTAGGATTAAATTTGCGTAAACAGATTAGTTAACCTCTTAAAAATTGTCATATCTGGTTGAACTTGTCTCGTTTATTCGGGTCTAAAAACACAACATAGTGGCTTCTAGAAAGATTCACACTAGAGCCCATCCTGACCCTAATCCACCTGAGATAGTTGATGACCCAGAAAGAATCCTGAGGAAGTCTCCTAAGCTAGAATCTTCAACTATTTTCAGATCACCCCTAAGAGCTAATTCAGTCCCTGAAAATCTTTCAGCTCTGCAACAATCACAAGCTAACTTGGTTAATCCCTTCAAGACTAGGTCATTTGGTGATTTAGATCAGCTAGATTCTGAGTCTTCACTTTCATCTCCTGAAACAAGTGAACATTTTGGTAGAAGAGAAACAACACCTCCTGATTTGCATTTTCTTCTTAACTTAGGTGTTTCTCATCCGAGCTCAGCTCAACAATCTACTATTGTTCCATCAACTTCTGTTCATCCTTCATCCACTGTCCAAACCAATCCACTTCAGTCCACACCTCCTCTTGTCAATCCACCCCTTGTAAACCCACCCCCACCACATATCATGGCAGCATGGTATGCTCCCTTAGTCCTTCCTATACCATTATTCAACCTTCCACAGGACTACCAGTCCAAAATCCCATTGTATGATGCTAGCAATGCTATAACTGCATCACAACACGTGGATAAGATGAAAGACTACTTTGACAGAAACGAAATTGAAAATGATACTGTCAAGATTAGACTATTTACTCAGAGTTTGGGGGGAGAAGTCAGAAAATGGTTCAAAGGCTTATCCCCCCATAGCATTAATGATCTCCAAGCCTTCCATCAAACTTTCTTAAACAAATGGGAAGTGAAGAAGAATCCTCTCCAAGTTCTTGCTGACTATAACAATCTCCATAGGAACCCAGGGGAAAGTGTACAAGCTTATTGTACCAAATTTAACAGTGTGTATAATGCACTTTCCCCAGAACTAAAACCTCCACAGGGCTTAGCCTTAAATAAATTCCCTAAAGGATTTGATTCTGATATGACCTATTCGCTGAGGGAAAGAGATTTTGCAACTCTTGAAGATATGAAAAGAGGTGCTCTTTCTGTGGAAGTCAATCTGATGGAGAAAAGAGTAAGAATGAAAGCTGAAAAGAGAGTATCCTTTAACGAAGAATCTACACCTTCTACTTCCAACTCAAAAATGGAGAGAATGATGGAAGAAATGATGAAAGAGATGAGCATAATTAAGAGAGCACAAGTGAGCCAAAATCAAACTGCTCCTCAAAATAGAAACCAGATCCAGAATCAGAATGTTAGAAGGAACCAACCTCCAAACAGACCCAGGGAAGATGATTAGTAGATCACTCCTCCCTTTCATCAAAACTATGTGAGTGAGGTTGAAGAAACAGAAGACATAACAGAGGAAGAGGATATCAACATGTTTGGGGCAGAGGATGACGACTTGGAAGTTCATTATGATAGAAAACAAGGTCTTTACACACCTTATGATGACAAAAGAGATGATAATGAAAATGATTATCAAAACATGGAAAATTTCATCATAGAACCTCAAAGAGAATATGACCTTAGAAGCAAGACCAGTCAAAAAACTCCCAACACCAAAACCTCTGACAAATCTTCACAAAACATCACTACAACCAAACCTAAACCGATTAAAAGGGACAAAATAGTGGCTGTAAATTATGATAAAGGTAAAGAGAAAGGCACTCAAAACACTAAAAAACAGAGTTCAGACTCCAACAGTACTAACACTTCAGCTAGTACTCCTATTACAACCGTTATGTCAAGGGTAGATAAAACAAGTCAGCAAGCTGTGGTTGCTGACAGAGTGGCAGTAAATAAGGCTGAAGCCAGCACTCTGAAGAATCAAATTCCTTTTAGCCTAGAACAGGAAATGTAAAAGATTAAAATCTCTATTCCTTTGACTGAGTTAGCTGCCCAACATGTATATAGGACCCAAATTTTGAAGGCTTTGAATATAGAGGAAAACGGAGATACATTCAATCTTAGTGATGACTAGCTGGAGCTTATTTCTGGTCCAAAGATTGAAGGTAGATATCAAGAGGGACCTGTTCCTCCTTTCTACGTAAGTTTAAACATTCATGAAAAAATTTTACACAACGCTATGCATGATTCCGGGGCTTCTCATAATTTAATGCCTAAAGCTGTGATGGAAAGCCTTGCTTTAGAGATCACCAGACCTTACAAGGACCTATACTCCTTTGACTCCAGTAGAGTAAAATGTTTAGGACTAATCAAAGATCTTTGTGTTAACTTAGCCCAGATTCCAGCCAAATGCTTACTCATGGATATTGTTGTGGCTGATGTACCCCCGAAATATGGAATGCTTTTATCAAGATCTTGGGGGGCTAAGTTGCAGGGAACCATGCAAATGGACATGACCTATGCGACTATCCCCGTTTTCAATCAAACTAGAAGACTTTACAGGGAGTCCCATATGCAGTACACAATCACAAGCCAAGAAAGACCACAAAACTCTCCTATCTATTCTGTCAATACGGGCCTTGATTCTTTTATCATGTTTAATGATGAAGCACTCAGTGAACAATTCACACTAACCAAATTAATGGCCGACAGAGAAGAGGAGGTAAAAGTCAATGAACCATCGAAACAGTTTGCTGAACCTTTAAACAACAGCAAACCAAATATGGGTCTTGAGCTACAAGTCGTGCGTCCTTCGCTTTTAAACCTTGACACTCAAAAAAGCGTTACTCTGCTTAACGAAAAGTCTGAAGAGTCAAAACAAATTCAAACAGGTGCTGCTAATCATGAAAAATCAGAAGGCACGATAGTTGAAGAGGACAGTAAACGTGATGAAACCAAGACCAGTCCTCTGTGGAGTATGTATTTTGATGGGTCATGCACTAGAAATAATGCTGGTGCAGGTGTTTGGATCACTAACACTGAAAACAACCACACAGAATGCATTTCATGCAAATTAAAATTTCAGTGTTCAAATAACATAGCAGAATATGAATCCCTTCTCTTAGGCTTGCATCTCTTGAAGAAGTTAGGAGCCAGAAGGATTGACGTGTATGGGGATTCTGAGTTAATCATTAGGCAAGTCAATGGGGAGTATAATGCAAATCATCCCAGACTTAGAGCCTATCGGAATGATGTCGTGGACCTTTTGAAAACATTTGAGGAGTCCAACCTGAGTTTCATCCCAAGGAAAAGAAACATTGCGGCCCACAATTTAGCTTTTGCGGCCAGGACATGTCTAACGCCATATGAGACTGGAGACAACACAACTCCGATAAAATTTAGACCAGCAGTGCCTGATAACAAAAAATATTGGCAAGCGTTTGACAATGACAAACAAATAGAAGAATTCATGCAATTCAGAAATGAATTCGAACTACATGGTTCGGACTCAGATTATGATACAGACTGCAGTGAAGAAAAATTTCTTGGCAAAGAAGAATCGTTTTGAGCATAATATTAACCCCCTTGCTCTAAAACTCGGTAATTACATGAGAGATGAAGTGCGCGGTGGAAACTGCACTCCTAGAACGAAGGTTGCATAAGTCGACACCAGAAGAGTTGTTCGATTTTAATGATGTGGCAAATAAACCAAAAATTTGGAACACAGCGAAGCCAGTGGAGAATGCAGTATAGCATTAAAGAAAGCGAAAATCATCAAAGCTGTCCAAATCTTTGCGACTCACGGTAAACAATGCCATTTGTTCAAAGAATTACCCGATGTTTTGCCTGGAGTTACGAAGATCTTAAATCTACTATTTTGAAATATCTATTTAAAAATCCCTCAAAACCAAAAACCATTCAAACAGAAACTGCGCAGAATAAACCATGTCCAGTTTCCGTTGGTTCAGAAGGAGATCATGAAAATGTATGATGCTGGTATTATTGTCCCTGTTAGATATTCTAAATGGGTATCTAATCTGGTGTCTTTTAGGAAGAAAACTGGAGAAATCAGGCTTTGTATATACTTTAGAGACTTAAACAAAGCTTCATTAAAAGACAACTACCCTTTACCAAAGATGGATCACATTCTACAAGGGGTGGTAGGGTCTAGAAGAATTTCTTTGCTGGATGGCTATTCGAGGTACAATCAGATCTTGGTTTACCCTGCTGATCAATTAAAGACAGCCTTTACTACACCATGGGGCACCTTCATGTATGTGAAAATGCCTTTTGTTCTAATGAATGCTGGAGCAACTTTTCAAAGAGCCATGGACATAGCATTCTCGAAAGAATTGGGCTTCTTCATCATTATCTATCTTGATGATGTAACTGTGTTTTCAAAAACAGATGAAGAACACTTAGAACATTTGAGGAAATTTTTCGAGAAATGTAGAAAGTTTGGGATATCTTTAAACCCTAAGAAGACTCTATTTGGTCTCCAAGAAGGCAAACTTCTTGGGCACATTATTTCAGAAAAGGGTATAAATATAGATCCCAAGAGGATTGAGGCAATATTTCAAATCTCTCATCCTCGAAACATCAAGGAGTTGCAATCTTTCATTGGGAAGATTAACTTTTTGATAAGGTTCATCCCTAACCTAGCTGAGCTCCTTAGGAATATCAAAAATATGTTGAAGAAGGAGCAAGGGATAAAATGGACCTTAGAAGCAAAGACATCCTTTGAGCTAGTGAAACAAGCATTAACCAAAACACCGGTTCTCATAAGCCCTGATTTTTCAAAAGATTTTTATATCTTCTCGTTTGCATCAGAACATACCATAGCTGTTGTCCTTTTACAGAAAAACCCACAGGGACAAGAGCAACCTATTGCATTCTTTATAAAGGCATTGAGGGATGCCCCTTTGAAGTATAACATTATGGAGAAGCAAGATTTTGCTTTGTTTAAAGCTCTGAAAGACTTCAGGGTTTACATCCATCACTCACATATTATTGCCTTTGTTCCAAACTCAGTTGTTAAAGAAATTCTAACCCAGGATCCAGATGGTAAGAGAGGTAAGTGGATTGCTGTTATTCTTGAATATGATTTAGAGATAAAACCCACTAAGCTCATCAAAGGCCAAGGTCTAGCTAGATTAATGGCTGAATCAAATTGTGAAGTTCTTGATATTAACATGATTAATGCTTTGGATAACCAAGAAGAATCCTCAACTCCCATTCTTGAAGACCATTTTATGAATTCTCCTTGGTATGCTGATATTATTTATGTTTTGCTTAATCTGAATACACCTCCTGGTTTATCAAAAACAAAGGCAAGGTTCCTAAAATTGAAATCTGTAAATTATTGCATTATTGATAAATGTTTGTATTGGAAAAATGCAAGTGGTCTATTGCTTAAATGTTTGCCTGAGTTTGATGCAGAGAGGGTTAAACAGGAGTTCCATGAAGGAGAGTGTGGAGGTAATTTGTACTAGAAGTCAACAGCCAACAAGATCTTGAGGGCTGGTTTCTATTGGCCTACTCTTTTTCATGATGTACATAAAGTAACCATTACTTTCCATAAATGCCAACTGTTTGAAGGCAAGAGAAAATTGTTACCCCTTCCTCTGCATCCAATCACTGTCGAAACTCCTTTTCAACAGTGGGGTCTTGACTTCATAGGAGAAATCCATCCACCATCTTCTACCCAGCATAGATGGATTCTCACTGCCATAGACTATTTCACTAAGTGGATAGAAGCCATCCCTTGTAGGCAGGCCAATGATTCAGTTATCATAAAATCCATGGAGACTAACATTCTCTCCAGATTTGGCTGTCCTACCAAGATCATCACTGATAATGCAGCAGCATTTGGATCTAAGAGAATGGTTGAATTCTGTCACAAATATTAGATAGCATTGGGGCATTCCACAGCCTATTACCCCCAAGGTAATGGACTTGCAGAATCTTCCAACAAAAGCTTAGTGAAAATAATCAAGAAACTGTTGGAGGATAACAAAAAGTCTTGGCACACAAAGCTGATTCATGCACTTTGGGCTGATAGATTAACTTTGAAGAAATCTATTGGTATGTCACCCTTTCAGCTTGTGTATGGTACAGATGCGATTTTTCCAAACAGCCTTGGTGTGCTAGTAATGAAGTTGATTCAAGAGTTGCAGACTGAAGAAAATGACATGACCAGAAGAATAAATCAGACCATTCATCTTCAGCAGACCAAAGAGGAAGTGTATAACAAGGCATTGCACAAACAAGACAACATTAAAAATATTTTTGATAGAAGAAAAAAGGTCAGCAATTTCAAGATTGGGGACAAAGTTTTAAAGTGGGACTCAAGAAGGGAAGAAAGGGGCAAGCACGAAAAATTTGACAACCTATGGCTTGGCCCTTACTCTATTCATTCAATTGCTGGTAATAACGCATTTTTCTTACAGCAGTTGGATGGATCAGAATTGTTTGGGGGTCCCGTCAATGGCAGGATACTCAAGCATTACTTCTCTTGATTCATGATATGTTTTAAAGCCTTCATTTTTCTTTTTCCATTATCAATATTTCATCCACCATTGCATTCAAGTTGTAAAAAATCAAAAATAAAAAAACAAAGAAAATGAAAAGAGGGCAGAAATCAAAACAAGAAAGGCAAAGCCCCATGCCAAAAAGAGAAATAAATCTGAAAGTGTGCAAGCTCAAATTCCACTCCTCAAAACACACTTCTAGTTAGTCAAACTGCCTAATCTTGACTAATTAGCTTTAAATTTTCTGCTGATAGGATAGTGAATTCGATTTGCCAAACTGTTCAATCTTGGCTTATCAGTAGATAGATTAGGATAGAAATGAAGGTTCAAACAAACTCAAAATATGAACCAAAGTTTCCAAAGAGAGATGAATTAGAACTGTTTTATTTTTTGAGTCATAAAAGAGAAAAACTGGTTCTAATTTGCCCAAAATCTGAATCAGATATCAAGGAAGAGACAGCTCAAACAAAAGCAAAAACAGAGCTGTGAAGAAAAGAGAAGGCCATGATGAGAAACTTTCATATCTTAAGCCTTCAATTTTTAATTTTTAATTTCCTGCAAATAATAATCTATGTGCAGCTTGTTTTTATGCCATAGATCACAGCAAGTCAAACAGCTTAATCTTGACTTGACTGTTTTTAAATTTCTGTTGTAGAATTTAGAGAATGAAAGTCTGCTGGACAGTTTAATCCCAACAGACAGTAGATTAGGTAGAGAAATATCTGAGCTCAACTATTTAATCTGAGTTCAGGGTGAAATAAGGAGTAGAAGTAGATTAGTTTTTATGCTTCCAAAAGAATAAAATGTTGTGAAAAGAGTTTTCCAATCCAAGTGCACTAAAATGAAGAAAAAATGCTAGATCAGTAGGATTGGGTAGGTAGAAAGTTTGTATTGATGAAGGACCATTGTTTTCATGGCTGCTAAAAATGTTTCAAGCAAGATCATCCAGCAAAGGAATGTCAGCCCAATGGATCAGGCACAAGTCAGCGTCCCAGAGAAATCAAGTCTGAATTTTTGATGCCTTCAAGAAGGCACCATCCCCATGTGGAGCCACTGTTAGCCACCTATAATATTTTGTTATACCAAAAGGTGGTTAAGACATTTTGAGCCTCCAAGGAAAAAATTTTATCACTAAAAATTGTTGGCTCTTGAAGACTCCTTGAAGGCCTCATGCCTCTGTCCGAAATCTTCATTTACTATTTCCATTTCATGCTCTGAAATTCTTCTAATTTCATAAGAAGACACTGCTGAAGAACCATCATTTTCGCCCTTCTCCCACACAAAAATAACCTTCATATGCTCCCCTTTTTCTCTGTGAAATCCCTTTTTTTTTCATGATTCATTTTCTCCCCTTCATGAAAATCACTCTTATTAAGGTTGAAGACTCATTCTTTAGCTTTACCGAAACCCCTCAAATAACCCACAGGACTTTATAATAAAAACTTTATGTTATAAAGCCCTACCCTTCTAACCACTTCCCCTTTTTTCATACCCCGCCATACGTTATTATATAAACTTTATTATAAATTTCATATCATGTAATATATGGCCCACCGCTTATCGCGAATCGCAATATCGCATTATCGCATTTTCTATGGTGCGTTTCATTAACTCATTGCAAAAACTTGCGATGCGATCGTTCCGCCCGATCACATATCGCAAATTGCATGTTTCGTTTTTTAAAAAGTTTGATCCATCGCAAATATTTGCGATGCGATCTGATCGCATCGCAAATATTTGCGATGCGACTGCTCCAATCACATTTTTCCCCAGCGCTCATCGCAAATCGCAATATCACATTTTCTCTTCGTCGCATAATCCGCATCGCATTTTTCACTTTTGCGATTTGCGATCAGTTCCGCCGGGCCCACCGTACGATCCCCTCGCCGCTCATATAAAATGTGCCTTTTTCCTTTGTAAAACTAAAAAAACGTCATATTATATTGTTTACAAAGGTTTTTCCGCTGCTTTCTCCCAACAGTGGATCTTGCGCGATCGACGGCTTAGATTTTATATTTTTCCACCATTCTATGATTTCTCCAAATAACCCCGACCGTTGGATGATGCCATCCAACGACCCTGCTTCCTCCGCACATCCTCCAATGCAGTTTAACCTATAAACGCAGGATTTCATAACTTTTGTTTGTATTTCGCAGGGTTTAACGTTTTTCGCTATATTTAGATGAAATTCGAAAGATGAGGGTGACGACCCTCCCTCCTTTGATTTATCAAAGGAAATCATTTCGCAGGTGTCAAATTCACGTTTTCATCAGTGTTTCATGAGGCATTGATGCCGTATAACCCTACGCAGCCCTGTGTAACAGCGAAGCACCAAGAATCCGGCACAGTCAAAGAATATCAGCTGTAGAAGACCAGAAATGTGCTAGCACAGAGAATTGAAGACAGTTTTATGGGGATTACGGCTAAGACTGTCATCAAAAGCCTAATCCCCCAATCTAAAACACAGTCTGCAGAATACCTAAAGTGTTTTAGTGACAGCAAACCCTCCACCACCACAAAAAGGAGGCGAATTGATTCCTCCCAGCGACTAAACGCCACCTGTTGCCTCAAACCTTTCAAACCAGGGCCGAAGTTATTGCAAAGGAAGATTTTTTGCCTCAACGCAGCCGAGAAGTTACTTCTGCAAGGAACTTAATGCGAGAAATATCTGCAGAGTTATTTCAACCTCACGCCAAACCTCAAAGGTCAAAAAATTCTTTCCAGAAGACCTGATAGTTAATGTAAAATAGTTAATACAGAGAACCACCTGTAAACTTCTTCATCGAGCCCCTCAAAGGGCCAAGAAGTCTTGAATCTGTATTAATTACTTTAGCAGATCTTTTATCAGATCTCACCTCCTCATTCTTCTATAAATACTTCTGTAGAAGATGAGAAATTGTTGGTTGCAGAACTTTGAAATACACTTGAGCTGGAGACTTCTATTTGTACATAGTGTTCGCTGGCCCTTGAAGCTCTGTTTGTGCTAGAGTAGTTAGGTTGAATAGTGAAGATGATTGCTGAACTGAAACATTGGACCTAAAGATTGTAACTGGTTTGACATCAATATAAAAGTTGTTTCTTGGGATCCTGGTCTATATCACCGGTGAAGTGCTTCTTTATTTGTTAAATCGTTTTCCTTCTATGTATGACATATTGTTCATATTCCTCTGTAAAGAACAGTTGAAACAGGGTTAGGATCTACTGTATATCAGTAACCTTCTATGGCTGAGAAATCTTTATCTTAATGTTTTCCTCAATTTTTTTTATTTAAGAATGATTCAATACTGTTTAAACAGTTAGGAATGTTGGCTTTCCCTCGTCCTTCTGTTTACATAAACATTGTTCTTGAATGTGATTTCCATTATTTGCTATTAAAGTTAGACTAGAGAAGATATGGTTTGCCCTAATTCCTAGATTCTTTTCTCCAAAGGCAGATTCTGAAAGTTTCCCTTGGTGTTGACTGAAAGCAGACTAGGTTTAAAAGTACTTTATCTGATCTTAAGTTACACTTCGTTTCTCTTATATGTTTTCATACTTTCTGAAGGTGATTATGTGGATCATTGGATTGTTTGTCAATTAAGCTGCTTTAATAAGAACTTGCCCAAGAAGTCTATGGTTAGCCCTGTCCTTGGTTGGTTTTAAACAGTTACTTAAGAGGCTTTTCTTGTTTGGACTGACTATAAATCCTCTGAGAAATTATTATCAGTTTCCACCCCTCTAACACTTTAATGTTTCCATTCCATCATTTTAATCTCAATAATCTTGTGGTATAGATGACTTGCCCCTTGGATCGCACTTGATGTTGTTGCTCAATTAAAGCCCAGATATGACTCCATAGCCCAATGGACTAAAAACCAGCGTTATATCTATCTTTTTTAGCTTAGCTGTTCTATCCACTTGCAACTTCTCACTTTTGAAACTTTTGCACTTAGAACTTTCCCCTCAAGTAACATTTCATGCTCAACCATCCAAAACAAAACAAAACCCTTGGCCTTCATAACTAGCCTAATATCGTTACCTTAAGTTTTCAAAGACAATATCCATCTTTGTACATATTGGAGAGATCCCTCTCCGGATTCAGGAGGGCTAGATCCTAGAATCCAAAATTTGGTTGAAACGATGTTGTTTTTGTAATTGGACTCTGCCAATCTTGCTAATAAATTACAGAGACCTAACACCATCGTCCACATTCTTGGCTCTATTCATTATACAGTCCATCTCTCGTTTTTTATTCATGGAATATGCTGACCATCCACATTCTCATTCATCTATCCCATCAAAATGCAGTATACCCATCGAACATGCATCATTCCTCATCATATTTATGTTCAACCCATCACATCATTTTCACTTAGGTTAGCTCATTGCATTTGCATTTTGGTTTGTATCATAATTGAATTTCCACCCATATACCTTAGCTTTTAATCATATATATGATTGCGCTCTCAAATGATATAGTTTTGATATTTTCATATTGCACTCTCAAATGATATTAGCTTAGGTTTTGATTTTTTTGTTTAATTTAATTTTAAAAATGAAAAAAGAATGGTCATGTTTTAAAATTAAATTTTTACCATGAGACTAATCTTTTGTTTTCTTTTTGTAGGTCCAACAAGAGTTTGATAATTGAGCCTTTTGTTTATAATCTTTATGTTTAAGAATATTAGGGTTAATGTGATATGGATATGGAATATGAAATAATATATGGTTTATGGGATGATAGTTAAATGATTAGAATAGTGGATATGGATAAGGATATAATGGGTAAAATAATGGATAAGAATAGGAATATAATGAGTAGAATATGAAGGTAGTGAAATGTAGGTAGAATATGAATATCAAGTACTAAATTAGTCTTAACAATCTCTATAATATTTTTTAAAAATTGAAATTTTAAGAACAAAATTTCACTTACTGTACTTGTACTCCCTCAAATCGTTTGATGTCTGTTATGTCCTTTGGTCAAATGATGGTCGAAATTGTCTTTTTTATCATAATGATGACTCTTCCAGGATATGTAGACATGTAGAGACTTATTTCTACTTTCCATCTGATTATTGATTCAGGATGATGCTGCTAAGGTCCCTTCTGCAGTTTGTATTTTGATGTTTCAGGTCCCTTCTGTCATGTTCTTCAGGCTTGAATATTGATGTAGTTTAGGCCCCTTCTAATCTTTTGTTATTTCAGGTCCCTTCTGACATATAATTTCCAAAAATACTTCAAGTTTCTTCTGTCATATGATATAGGTCCCTTCTGGATAATATTATCAATGATGTATCAGGTCCCTTCTACACAATGTTTTCAGTGATGTATCAGGACCCTTCCACATAGTATGTTCAATGATGTATTAGGTCCCTTTGTACTTGTAATTCAGGTTCCTTCTTCAATTCAGCTACTCAAAATATTTACATAGTTTTATTACAAGCTTCCCTCTTGTTGATGTTAAGAATTTTCCTCAAGTATTTCATGTCTTGGAGGATAAATCTACAAAAATCAAACTAAAGTAAAATAATAATAAAAACAGAATTCATTTGGCCAAACAAGTTGGTTTTTCCGATATGAATTCAAGTTTGTATTGTGCCAGTTTCCTAGATTTTCACAACCAAACTCTTTTATTATTACTATTTTATTTTTTATTTTATTACATACATACATACATACATACATATACATATACATATACATATATATATTTACTCTTCTTCTGGAGTTATGGAAGACAAATTGCTATGTTTTCCGATTAGTTCCAAATCAGTATCTATTGAAATTATTTTCATAAAATCCTCTTTATTTATAGGCTTATTGTAAACTTTAAGCCTATGTCCATTAACCACAAATGAAATAGCTAATTCATCAATTGTTTTTATATTTACATCTCCATTATCAAATATTTCTTCGATATCATATGGCTCATGCCAATGAGTTGTAAACTTTGCCTTGAAATATTTAAATTTGGAGTCGAACAATAGTGCTTAGTCTCCCTTTTGAAACACTTTATTCTTGATGAATCGATCATGCCATTTAATTATTTGTTCTTGCACAAGAGATGTGTGCTCTATTTCTTGTTGTCGTATCTCATCCAGTTGATTTAATTCCATGACTCTTTGTTGTTATGCTTCAGATAATTCTTTTCCCAACTCTGCTGCTAACTTGAATGTATGTATTTGAAATTCTATGGGTAACATGACTTCTTTTCCATACACCAATTGATATGGACTAAACCTAATTGTGTTTTTCCATGTTATCCTATATTCCCATAATGCATCTCTAAATTTATCTAAGTAGTCCTTTCTATTCATATGTACAGTTTTTGTCATGATATTATCTAGGAATTTGTTTATTGATTCCACTTGTTCATTTTCTTGAGGATGGTACGAGTTGATTTTCTATGTTTGATCTTGTACTTCATCATAAGATCTTGAACAAGCTTTGATGTGAACTGTGTGCCTTGGTCAGTTACAATCTGTCACGAAAATCCATACCTTACAATTATTTCTTCAAATAGAAAAGATACAAATATATCTTATGTTGCTCGTGTTATTTCCTTTGCCTCCACCCACTTAGTAACATAATATATACATACCAGGATGTAGTTATTTTTTTTTGATGGCAGGTTGATTGGTCCCACAAAATCTAGAGCCCATTTCTCAAATGGTTCTATTAGTACTTGTGGCTTTAATGGCATTTCATTTGATGCCACTAGTCTTCCAATTCTTTGGCAGCCGTCACATCTCTTTACATAGGTCTTGGAGTCTTTGAAGATTGCCGACCAGTAGTAGCCAAGTTTAAACACTTTGTATGTCGTCTGCTTGTCTGCAAAATGACCACCACATGGCTCGTCATGACATGATTTCAAAATATCTATAATCTCATATTCTCTAACACATTTTCTTATTATTAGATCAGAACCAGTATAAAAGAGGTCACCTTTGACCCAACTATATATAGCACTTTATCTAATTATATTTCTTTTCTGTTTATTTGTGTAATGAGATGGTAGGATGCCAGATGATAAATAGTTGGCTATATCTGAAAACCATGGAGTTTTGACAGATATAAAATAGATGTTCATCTGGAAAATTATTTGAAACTGGATTTGGATCGCCAGGTGAATGAATTCTTGATAGAAAGTCTGCAAGTTGATTATCCTTACTTGGTCGATCTTGTACAATGATGTTAAATTCTTGCATAAATAACAGCCATCTAGTTATTCTTTCATTTATGATTGATTTGTTCATTAAATATCTTATGGTTGAATGATTTGTGTGGATTAATACTTTTTAACCTGTTACATAGTGTCTAAATTTATTAACTGCATGTACTACATCTAACATTTCTTTCTATGTAACAATATAGTTCAATTCTGTTGGTGTTAAGTTTTTTCTTATGAAGTATATGGCATAATTAAACTGATTCTCTTCCTGTCCAAGTGATGCTCCTATAGCAGTTTCAGATGCATCAATTGATATATGAAATGGAAATGACCAATTAGGTCCTCGAAGAATGGGTGAAATTGAGAATTTTTATTTTAAACTTTCAAATGCATTTTGATAGTTATTTGTCTATTGGAATTCCACATCTTTCACAAGTAACTTGAATAAAGGTAAAGCTATTTTACTGAAATTTTCTATAAATCTCCTATAGTAGCCTGCATAACCCAAGAAACTTCTTACTTCTTTTTGTGTTGTGGGTGGCATTAAATTCACAATGACTTGAATTTTTACTGGGTCTACCTTAATTACTGAAGAAGAAATATGGTGTCCCAATGCTATTCCCTCAGTTAACATCATAAATATTTTTTCATTATTGAGTGATAGATTTGTCTCTATGCATATTTTCAAAACTTTTTCAAGATTTTGTAAACAATCATCAAATGTTCCTCCATACACAGTGAAATCATCCATGTATACCTCTACACACTCATGGAACAGATCAGCAAATATTGCAAGGAATGCTCTCTGAAAAGTAGCACGTGCATTACATAAACCAAGGGGTAAAACATTATATGCATATGCTCCCCATGGGCATGTGAATATTGTCTTATCTTGGTCTTCCAATGCTATCTTTATCTGGTTGTACCCACTAAATCCATCAAGAAATGAAAATAATTTCTTCCTAGCTAATGAATATAGTACTTGATCAATAAATGGTAAAGGAAAATGATCTTTTAATGTAGCCTTATTGAGCTCTCTATAATCTACACAAATTCTCCACTTTCCATTTTTCTTAGGTACCACAACTAAGGGTGAAACCCATTGACTATCAGAAATAGGATAGATAAATCCAACTTGTAACAGTTTCTGTAATTCTTCTTTCACTATTTCATTAATCATAGGAGTCATCCTTCTTTGTGGTTTCCTTACAGGTTTGATTTTATCATTAGTGTAAATGTGATGGATACATGTCTTTGGATGAATCCCATGCATGTCTCTGTAATCCAAGGCAAAATATTTTGAGTATTTATGTAACAGTGCTATTACCTCTTGCTCTTGTGATGATTGTAAGTTATTACCGATATTCAAAATTCTCCCAGGACTGATCTCGACGATTTTACTCTTTGAATTGGTAATTGAGTTAACAGGAAAAATACTCTCAAATGTATTTTGTAGTGATTGTATAGTACATTTTTCCTGAAAACACTGATTTAAAAGTTGACTTATAGCTTCATATTGTGTTATTCTAAGTTGCTTTGAAATGTTTGGTTCTGAGATGAAAAGATCTAATAAGTCCTCATTTTCTTCCTCTTCTCTAAAATTATAGATTTGATTAATACTAAGAACAGATTGAATTTCTTGTTGTTCTTCTCCGTCAAGCCATGATAATAAAGAAGGAGAATGAGCTAAAGGATACAATGTAACATGTTTTCTTTCATCTCCATGTGCAATAATCATACTTCCTGACCTGCATCTAATGTAGGCATCTGCAGTGGCTAACCATGGTGTGCCTAAAATTAATGGATGCCCTCCTAAATTTTTTTGGCTACAAAATCAGGAAGCCTACAGGATACTCCCATGAATCCAGTGAGACAATGATATCTTCCAATATACCCTCTGGTAAAAATTTATACTATCTGCAAGTTCTAAAACTATAGTAGTAGGTCTATTTTTTTTCAAATTCAAATGTTTCATAGTGTCTGTAGTCATAGCATTTATAGCTGCTCCCAAGTCTATTAAATTATTTGGCACTGAAAATTTGCTGATTGAAATGGTAACCATGGGGATCCTTGGATCAACATATTTTTCAATGGTTGTATTTGTAAACATGAGTCTAGCTAAACTTCCAATTACCTGGATTGTAGTTGGATCTCTTTTTCTTCTGCCAGATTTATTGATGCATAATTCCTTTATTATTTTTGCATATATTGGAATATCTTTATTTTCCTACAAAAAAGGAATTTTGACATATGTTTTCTTCAATTCATCAAGAATATCAAATTTTGGCAGAGATATTAGGGTTTTCTATTGTACTAACGTCTCTGGATATGGTGGAGTCTGAGTCATAATAGATTTACCCTTCTGAATTTTTTGTTCTGGATGAGATTGTTGACTTTGTTCTCTTTGTTTAGTTTGTTCTTCTATTATTGGAGGATAATCTTTATGTAACACCTTCCCAGACCTTAAGTGGACATATTGTATGGGAAGAATGGAATATGTAGGATAATATGTTGCCTCTTCCACATTGCATGATGGTATATCCACTTTGTTACTTAGATTAGCTATTGTCTGAGCTAGAAATTGTGTTGGTCTAGGAGTTGGTTGGTTAGTAGGAAACTGAAGCTGCTGAGGTTGAGTTAACATTGGTTGATTTTAGGGTGGAAATGGCATTGGTTGATGTTGCTCGAATTTTTGGTATTGAGGGTATGGTTGTGGAGGGTATTGTAGTTGATATTGATATTATTGAGGGTACATATGATGAGGTGGTTGGTTTCCATAACCACATCCCCTCCAACCTTGTGTAGGTTGGTTTTGATATTTTTGTGGAGGCCAATCCTGCCATGGCATTGGAGTGTTCCATGAAATCTGAGGACATTGAAAATTCTGGGGTTTTGTTGTGGGAACTGTTAAGGCATCATTGGTTACCAAGGTCTCCTTGGTGCCATATAGTAGAGAGAGTCTATGCCTTGCACTTATTCCATTTGCAACTCTTTTAATTTAGGACAATTTTCTGTTGCATGATTTTCTGTGCAAAGTCCACATACTTGTATACCTTGCAAAGGGCATTCCCTAAGTGGATGTTTTTGCCTACACTTTGGACATAATATTGTTAATTTTTCATCTTGTTCTTCCTTCTTCTTCTTAGCTTTTAAGACATCTACTTGTGTTCGCAAAGTTCTTAAGATATTTTTTTTGAATTTTTCTAGTAAACTTCCTATTTCTGCTCTTGTTACTGCACTTGCTGCAGATTTTGAAGCCCTTGATGTAATATCTCTCTTTCCACACTTTGCTCTTCTCCTAGAATATTTCTGACAAATTTCATCAATTTCTTCAAATGGTAGATTGGAGATATCTCCTTTTCCCATCACATTAAGGATATCAAAATATTCATCTCTGATACCCTTAAGAAAGATTGTACAGATGGTATTCAGATTTAGAGAATGTTGTTTGTATTTCTGAAAATTGTAAAGAAATATTTCTAAATAATCCTCCAAACATTCATCTTCTTGTTGTGTCATTCTAAAATTGTCTTCTTTTGAATCTCTATCCTTGCATTAAGCTTGATATTTTTGTAGAAATTTGCTGAATAATGATTAATTATCCACCGAGACTATCCTGATCACATACAATTCGAATTTATATGCAACACATAATCTCTTCCACTCAGATCATCAAACATGCAGAATTAAAATCAAGCGATAACACATCAAATCATCATACACATTAACACAGTATGTATGGGGAAAGCTTATAGCTGAAAACCCCGCAGCTATTGTGTATATTATAATGGAGAAATCATGTAACAAACTTAGTACAATACTCCTCACAAGTACTCAGTACTATCTCATGAAGTTACACACAAACTAGCTCAGTTTTGAACAGGTTACTGGTTCAAAACTCACCGCCAATTGCCTTGCCTTTATTGCGCAATCCAGGCCTGTCTATATAGAGATCCAAGGTTCGAATCTCCTTGGCTTGACAGCGCAATCATCATGGGCAATTCCTCCAAGTGTGGTGCAAATCTCATGCACAACTGATGTCGCCACTGATAGCTAACTCCACCCTTTCATCTACCTCTTTCACTAGTCTCCATTGAACTGCCCATGCACTGTAGTGAAATGATGTGTTCTTGAGTTGAATAATGAGTTACTAATTAATGAATTAAATAACATTTAATTCACTCCACTCATAACTAATTGATTAGCTAGTTAAACTAATCTCAACTAGTTCAACTAAAATAAACAGAACACAACTCCACTAGCTGTCTCATTAACTCCACCAAACTTCTGCCACTGAAGTCCTAACTGAAGTCAACCATGCATGATGCCATCAAAACCTTGGGAATAGTGTAATTCCTCTGTCAGATGCATGAGCCACTTCCAAGGCTCGAACTGAAGTGCTCCAAGAGAGTAAACTGTTGTTTAGAGTCCAAATATTATTAAGGGTAAATAATATTTGACTTCCCTATTTTTAGGATAGGCAGTCTAAAAATAGACTTCGACCTATCGACCTATAGGTCACAAAATAGAGTCCCATCTATTTTTACCAACATGACCAATACTCCAAGAATAACATACTGCAACCCCTGGACCATGCTCCATATGTCTAAAAATAGACATAGTCTAAAAATAGACTTTGCGCCGGAATTTGCCTGCGGGCCCACTTAGTGAAGGCGACTTCATTTCACTAAGCTCCATCATCTTGCTGCATTTTCAACACTCCCTCTCAGCAAGATATGAATTATCTGCAACCCCTATCCTGCCTCTGTGGAATTCGAACTTGCTCCTGGTGAGCGCCTTCGTCAGGATGTCGGCATCCTGATCCTCCGTGGGAACATACGAAAGCATCATGATTCTCCGCTGAACACAATCTCTGATATGATGGTACCTGATGTCGATGTGTTTGGATCTATCATGAAATACTGGATTAGCCGAGAGTTTAATGCAACTCTGGTTATCACAGTAGATCACCGTAGGCTCCAAATGCAACCCGAACAATCCAACGAGGGTCTTCCTCATCCAAATAGCCTCACATGCAGCCAAGCTTGCTGCCATGTACTCGGCCTCTGCTGAACTGAAAAGCACGAATCTCTCGTCTCTTCTCGTACCAGAAACCTGGGCTGGCGACCCACCTCGAAACCTCCGAAGTGCTCTTCCTGGTCCGTTGGGCTCCCTGCCCAATCTGCATCAGTGAAGCCAGAAAGCTTCACTCCATCCTCCTGTCTGTACCATAGACCATATCCCGATGTGCCTCTGATATAGCGCAATACATGCTTGCCCGCCTTCCAAAAAGAGCTTGGTAGGCTTAACCATAGCTTGCGAAAGCTGGTTAACTGCATAGCATATATCGGGTCGAGTATTGACCAGATACATCAACGACCCCACCAACTGTCGATAGACAGTGGCATCCACTACCTCCTCCGAAGTAGCATCTCCCTTCCTCCAACCTCCAGGAAGAGGGGTATCAACAGGCTTGCAGCCTCGCATGTTGAACCTCTCCAGAATCTCCCGGGCATACTTGCCCTGAGAAACAAACAGTCCTCCGCTGCGCTGCCAAATCTCCAATCCCAGGAAATAATGAAGGATGCCCAAGTCCTTCATCTCAAACTCGCGTGCAAGATCCTCCTTGCATGAAAGTATCAACTGCTCATCGCCAGTCAAAATCAGATCATCTACATACAGTACGATGATCAACAGCTTCCCCTCCACCACAATCTGGTACAGGTTTGGATCCGCCTCACTCTTGGAGAATCCAAGCCCTGTGAAGTAGCTGTCTATCCGAGTGTACCAAGCACGAGGTGCTTGCTTCAGCCCGTACAGTGCTCTCTTGAGTCGGCACACATGCGACTCACTGCTGAAGATCTCAAAACCTTCAGGCTGGTCTATGTACACCTCCTCCTCAATAACTCCATTGAGGAACGCAGTCTTCACATCCATCTGATGAATGTGCCACCCCATCTGCGCTGAGAGAGCAAGGATCGTCCATATGGAAGAGTACCTTGCGACAGGTGCAAAGGTCTCCTCATAGTCAATCCCCTCGATCTGTGAAAAGCCACGGGTGACAAATCTTGCCTTGTACTTCTCCATACTTGCGTCAGCCGCCTGCTTCACTTTGTAGATCCATCGCGAACCCACCACTGATTTCCCCACCGGTCTTGGGTCAATCTCCCATGCACTGTTCCTGACGATCGAATCATATTCTTCGATCATGGCATCAACCCATGCAGGTTCCTCCACAGCTTCCTCAAAAGAGGATGGCTCCATCACAACACATTGACTCACAAGAGCCATGTATCCAGTGTACCGATCTGGTGACTGCCTCTATCTGCGCTGTGCTGTAGGTGGTCCTACAACCTTCTCTCCATCCCGAGCCAGTCGCTCAGCTTCTATAGTGAGCATGCGCCCTCTGATGGTTGGCGCTGCATGGGTGGTTTCTTCCACCTCCTGAACTTCCTCTTGTGGCTGATCCACATCCGGAAGCTCCTCCTTAGGAACTAGCAGCTCCTCATCTGCATGCAAGTGTAGCTCCCTCTCAAGCGAACACTGCATGGCTTTCTCCTCCTGAAATTTTATATCCCATCGCACAACAGTCTTGCGACTGTCTGGCACATACACCCAATAGTTATGAGGTGTATCAGTGTACCCCACAAATATTCCAACCTCAGCAGTTGGATCCAGCTTCCTTCTCGCATCCTTCGTCACATGCATGTAGACAGGAGAACCGAAAATCCGCAAATGGGAAATATCAGGCCTCTTGCCAGAATAAGCCTCCTCTGGTGTACTCATGCCAAGAACCTTGTGAGGACAACGGTTCTGCACATACACTGCTGTATTGCATGCCTCAGCCCACGAGTGAAGGGGTAGGCCCTGATCATGCAACATCGCCCGTGCAGCACCCACGATCGTTCTGTTCTTCCGCTCAGCCACCCCGTTCTGCTGTGGGTTATGGGGTGCGATGAGCTCTCTCCGAATCCCTTCTGCGCTGCATAACTCCTTGAATTCAGCTGAGATGAATTCACCACCATTATCACTCCTTAGAGCAATCACCTTCTTCCCCGACTCCTTCTCAACCAGTGCTTTAAACTCACAGAACTTCGCGAATGTATCACTCTTCTTCTGCATGAAGAAGATCCAGCACTTTCGAGAGAAATCATCAACAAAGATCACATAATACTTGTGCTTTGCTGTCGAAGCAACTGAGAAAGGACCACACACGTCTGTGTGAACTCTCTCAAGGATCGTCGTGGCGCGACTATCCTTCTCGTGAAAGCTGGCTTTCACATACTTCCCTAAAGTACACCCCTTGCACTGATCTGACTGCGCAAGGGTGCCCTTAGGAAGTCCAGTAGAAATCTGCTGCAGAATCTTCAAAGCTTCATGGTGAAGGTGGCCCAATCTCCTGTGCCACAGTTCGCCCTCATCATCCCGGCTCACCACTTCTCCCGCTTTGCATGCCATAGCTGCGCAGTCATCTACCTGCAACTGATAAAGGTTCTTGGTCCGAACCCCTATCCTCCAGGTCTCTCCAGTAGTCTTACTGCGCAGGAAGGCTTTTCCTTCGCTGAAGACCACATCATACCCCTTATCCTCCAACATCGCCACAGAGATCAAGTTCTTCTTCAATCCAGGTACATGCATGACATCCCTCAATACAAAGGGTTTACCAAACTCCCTCTGAAAGGATATGGTACTGATACCAGTCGCACTGTATCTACCATCATCGCCCATCTTGATGTGCACACCCAAATATTTGTCCTTCAGATCTGAGAACAAATCCCCATCTCCCGTCATATGAAATGACGCACCGCTGTCCAAGAACCACACTGATCCCAACACACTTGAAACCAAGCATGCGATCAGTGAAAAGTCAAGCTCGAACTGTGAAGCCAAAGATTCTCCATCTGCAGATCTTCCCGCTTGCTTGTTCTTCTTCTTCTTTGGACAATTGGTAGCATAATGTCCGTGATCATGGAAGTGAAAACATTTCACTTTCGCCATATCCTGCTTCTTGCCCTTAGCTCCAGAATGAGAGGTTTTCTTACCCTTCCCTTTCTTAGCTTTGGACACCAAAGCGCAGTTTTCTTCATCAGCTCCCTTTGATGAAGATCCATCTTGAGTAGTCCTCCTTATCTCCTCCTGCATGAGATCCGCCCAAAGGCGCTCCCTTTGATGAAGATCCATCTTGAGTAGTCCTCCTTATCTCCTCCTGCATGAGATCCGCCCAAAGGCGCTCCCATCCTGGCAGCTTCTCCCGACCATTGACACTATCTTGATATGAGTGCCAAGCCTTCGAAAGACCAAGGAGAGCCAGGTCGACCATGTCCTCGTCTTCGACAGTCACCCCCACACTTCCCAGCTCATCTCTGCATTGAGTGAACTTCGTGAGGTATTTGGCGATACTATCGCCCTTCTCCATCTTGATGTTCCTGAGCTTATCTTTGAGCGGTCGCTCCTTTGGTCACTCTCAAAGCTTTCCACATTAAATATGGAGTAGCCTTTCCATGCAGGCTGGATACAATATGATCCTTGACGCCCTCCAACAGGATCCTTCGACACTTCGCCATCTTCTTTTGCCATGCTTCGACTTCAGCAGGATCAGTGGGCTTTTGGATATCCGTATCTACGAACTCCTTCAGACCATTATCTTCTAATACTGCCTCCATGCGATCCTTCCATGCAACATAATTCGAACTGCCTTCAAGAGCATATTCGAGTCGCAAATCGTTGAAAGACATTTTCAATAGTTTTCTTCATCAGCTCCCTTTGATGAAGATCCATCTCGAGTAGTCCTCCTTATCTCCTCCTGCATGAGATCCGCCCAAAGGCGCTCCCATCCCGGCAGCTTCTCCCGACCATTGACACTATCTTGATATGAGTGCCAAGCCTTCGGAAGACCAAGGAGAGCCAGGTCGACCATGTCCTCCTCTTCGACAGTCACCCCCACACTTCCCAGCTCATCTCTGCACTGAGTGAACTTCGTGAGGTATTTGGCGATACTGTCGCCTTTCTCCATCTTGATGTTACTGAGCTTATCTTTGAGCGCCAGCTTCCTTTGGTCACTCTTACTCTGGAATAGATCCGTCAAAGCTTTCCACATTAAATATGGAGTAGCCTTTCCATGCAGGCTGGATACAATATGATCCTTGACGCCCTCCAACAGGATCCTTCGACATTTCACCATCTTCTTTTTCCATGCTTCGACTTCAGCAGGATTAGTGGGCTTTTGGACATCCGTATCTACGAACTCCTTCAGACCATTATCTTCTAATACTGCCTCCATGCAATCCTTCCATGCAACATAATTCGAACTGCCTTCAAGAGCATATTCGAGTCGCAAATCGTTGAAAGACATTTTCAACACTGGCACCAAGAAAACAAAACTGCTGCAAAATTTCGAATTCCACCTCAAAGCTCAGCCGCTCTAGATCTGTGAGAACAAATTATTTCTAGCACGGAGATTGACTGCAAGGGGCATTTACCAGACCTTTCACTTTCCGAAGAAAGATGAATCCGGAGGCTACCTGGCCCGCATGCAGACTCTGTCTACCGAAATAAGTTTGTAATCACTGTGATGATCAATCTCCGCTTCAATAGCTCCGATACCATGTAGAAATTTGCTGAATAATGATTAATTATCCACCGAGACTATCCCGATCACATACAATTCGAATTTATATGCAACACATAATCTCTTCCACTCAGATCATCACACATGCGGAAATAAAATCAAGCGATAACACATCAAATCATCATACACATTAACACAGTATGTATGGGGAAAGCTTATAGCTGAAAACCCCGCAGCTATTGTGTATATTATAATGGAGAAATCATGTAACAAACTCATTACAATACTCTTCACAAGTACTCAGTACTATCTCATGAATTTACACACAATCTAGCTCAGTTTTGAATAGGTTACTGGTTCAAAACTCACCGCCAATTGACTTGCCTCTATTGTGCAATACAGGCCTGTCTATATAGAGATCCAAGGTTCGAATCTCCTTGGCTTGACAGCGCAATCATCATGGGCAATTCCTCCAAATATGGTGCAAATCTCATGCACAACTGATGTCGCCATTGATAGCTAACTCCACCCTTTCATCTACCTCTTTCACTGGTCTCCATTGAACTGATCATGCACTGTAGTGAACTGATGTGTTCTTGAGTTGAATAATGAGTTACTAATTAATGAATTAAATAATATTTAATTCACTCCACTCATAACTAATTGATTAGCTAGTTAAACTAATCTCAACTAGTTCAACTAAAATAAACAGAACACAACTCCACTATATGTCTCATTAACTCCTCCAAAATTCTGCCACTGAAGTCCAACTGAAGTCAACCATGCATGATGCCATCAAACCCTAGGAATAGTGTAATTCCTCTGTCATATGCATGAGCCACTTCCAAGGCTCGAACTGAAGTGCTCCAAGAGAGTAAACTGAAGTTTATAGTCCAAATATTATTAAGGGTAAATAATATTTGACTTCCCTATTTTAAGGAGAGGCAGTCTAAAAATAGACTTCGACCTATAGGTCCAAAAAATAGAGTCCCATCTATTTTTACCAACATGACACATACTCCAAGAATCTCATACTACAATCCCCGGACCATGCTCCATATGTCTAAAAATAGACATAGTCTAAAAATAGATTTTGCGCCAGAATTTGCCTGTGGGCCCACTTAGTGAAGGCGACTTCATTTCACTAAGCTCCATCATCTTGCTGCATTTTCAACAGATGATGATGTAGATAGAAGCTCCCTCTTAGATTGAATCTTTCAAAAGTGGTGTAAAGTGGTATATCACCTTGGATCCTTGATGATAAGGATGATGACTTGAGCAAGGTGGCTTTAAGATGTCTCCAACAATGTTGATTTGACTTAAACACTAAATAGTTGTCAATGGTGATGGCTTCTACACAGTGTCCCTTTTGATGTATAGGTTCTTGATCTTGTTGAGATGGATTTCAAAAACTGCCTCTTTACAACTGAAGATTGACCCTTCAATGTGGAACTCTGACTTCTTCTTTATAGAGAAATGATTCTTGATCTCTTGGAACTTTATTTTCTTCTTGCCAAATAGCCCTTTCTTATCTTCAACACCTTACCTCTAAAATCGTGTTGAAAATTTGGTAGGGCATAGTTTAATTTAATTCTCTAATTGATAATTAATTGTGAACTTATTTATATTACTTAGATCTTCTCTTCATTAGCTTATTAGATATTTTATCAAGTCAATTATCAAAATAGAAAAGACATAAGATTTTGGCTCTTCAAGATAGGGCCAAAACCTCTCCCTCTTGGAGAGGAACAACCACAAGTAATTATTATTATAGACTTCAATTGACAAGTATCATGACCATGACCTAGACTCTTGACCTTAGTATGCTTCCAAGGCCTTGTCACTTGCTCTTTCTTAGCTCCTTATGCCAATCTCCTTTTTCTGCACCGTTCTACACCAACACTAGGGAACTCAGTTCCTAGTCTAACAACCCTTGACTATATGTTCCTTATCTTTAGATCTATACTTGGCCTCCCAGAAATATTATTTTCGGTTCTTCTTTATACAAAATTGATACACCATATCAAGATCTCCTTCCTATAGTTGAGACCCTCCTTGACGATGTCTCTAATTGGACACCTTGCAGTCCCTTTCCTTACACTTTAGAGTCTTCTTACTTCACACTGATTTTAGCATAGACTTGTCTCATACTGTAACTGCCCTTTACCTTCCTCGCACTAGATTGTAGACTATCCTTTGCATTTATTCCACAGAGCTTGATCGAGATGTAACATACCTGAGAGATATAGTATCTTTCTCTTTCTTTGATGTATATCCTTTTATATTTTGTACCGATTGTAGTCCTCCTTTCCGTACTTCAACCTCAGAACATATCTAAACTCTCTTTCTGCAATCTAGTCTGAAAAAATCAGAGTGATACAAACTTTTTATGTATGGAAATTAGGCTGCAATCCCTCTTTATATAGGGATTGTCTCCCTATTTCAGGCCGACATTATCTAGAAGGAAGGCCGACTTATACATTTTCTTGTGGGCCGACTTTGACAAGGATTACATCCACTATTTTGATGCCGACTTCATTAAGGAGAATGTAAATCTCATTTGAGTTGACTTTCATGAGCACTTTGACAAGGCCTTGAGTCATCTATTATAGTTCTTTACAAGTGTAACAATACTTCAAATACATGACTCTAATTTATATATTTATGACAAGATGACAAACCCCTAAAAGACATTAAGAAGAAGTCTTTTGACCTATAATAAAACTTCTTGCTCATGAAACCCATGAGTCAAGCATTTAAAAAATACATTTTATTATATTTTTCTTCTTCATTACATAAATTCATAATTACTAGTCATTATGAAGACCGAACCTAGTTACACTTTTCATAATTATCAAAACTTTGGGTTTTGACATCAATGAAATGAGTCCTTCATGAGCAACTGAATGTTTTTCATTGCTGTTGTAGTGATCCAAATTAATGAAGGAACACAATGAAATAAAAAAATATAGATAAACACAAATATGCAACAGAAATAAAAATTCATTTCATTAATATAAATGCTGAAAAATGTTTACAGACAGAATGGAAAAAAAACTAGCTAGGGCTCTGGTAGCTTATCTATGAGAAGAGATGTGGCAGCTACATGCCTTTAAACTGTGTTACAATGAGTCTCAAGGGCCTTTTTATTATTGAACAATAAGAGAAAACCTCAAAAAACCAAAACCCTAACCCAAGGATATGTAACACCAAGAGTTTATGGGCCTCGTTGGGGTTAGTTGGGCAGCCAACTTCCTGGGGTCGTAACTTAGTCATATTATCTCTGTTTGACGCGTATGATACCTTGTTGGAAATATCTGTCTGAGGAATACAACTATTGTTGTGATTTATTTGAAATCACTAAAGGAATCATTCCCAAAAAATGTCATTTGGGGCACCAAAATGGTTCCGGAAGTTTAGGACCGGAAAAACTGCTAAAATAGTAAATAAGAAAACTGATGAAACCGACTATCTGGAATAGGCGGGTGGCCACCAATATTCACTTGGATCATTCCTCCCCCCTTAGGAAGAAATGATATCCATTGCGCATAGAGCTTCCATGAGGTGGGGAGATTTCTGTTGAACCTGGTCCCTCGTGAACCACTTTCCCTGGTGAAGGAGTTAGCTTGCTTTGATAACTCGATATAGTTGGGGGTGTTCTTATTCTATGTGTCCATGATCCGATCAGTTGTGGCTTGTTCCATGCAGTCTGGGTTTAACTATGTTGGTGTGAGTTGTTCTGCCATGTCGGATGTGTCCATAAGAGGTGGAATGTGGGGTCGAAGGCGGTCCACATTGAACACTGTGTGCAAACCAAGGAATGGTGGAATATTGAGCTCGAAGGAATTATCCCCTATCGCCTTGGTGATGGTGTATGGCCCATATTAGAGCGGGAAAAGCTTGCGGTGGGTCCTAGAAAGGTGCTCCTTTTACAAATGTAGCCAAAATTTATCGCCCACATGGAACTTGTGTGGCACCCAATGTCGATCATGTCGCTACTTGTACTTGGTATTAGATTTCCCCAATATGTTGTGTACTTGATGGCGGATGTGTTGGATGTGTTCAATAAATTTGGTTGCTTTATCAGCCTCAGAAAATACATGCGTGTATTTTTTCTGTGTGTTCGAATGAGGTATGGCAACATAAGGCATCAACGCACCTGGGGTCAGATCAATGGAGTGCTTGACCTGATAGTGTAGAGGAAACTTTGTGGGTGAGGAGAAAATGTCCTTATATTCCACCATGTCTTTGTCCATTTGCTGATGTCGTGCAGGGGAGCCTTGTTTCAAGGTTTCTACCACAATCTTCTTCTTGCCATGTGGGTGAATCATAATGAAAATAAATTTCCTGGTTTGTGAAAGAATCTTACTGCATTTCTTTATAGTATTGAAAGAGATGGCGAAAGATGGTACCACCTCCGGTATCCTGTACAACTTATTTCCCAAAGTAATAATAACAGAACGAGGCCTAGACTCATACATAGAATGTCTCTTCCACAAGTATGGTTGGACTAATAATACATTAGACATGTCAAGAGGAGAAACATCACACAATACCTCATTTATGAAGGGCTTGATGTTGTACGAAGGCAGCACCGCTAGCGGACGCAAAGATCTCTTCCTTGCTGAAGCCACCCAGTGGTACATGGTTGTAGGTGTGATATGGTCGGTAGGCTGAGTTGCTTCATGAACTCTACTGAAATGAGGTTCTTTTGGCTTCCACCATAGACAAGGAATTGCAGTGGAGAACCCTTCACCCACATTTTGGAATGGAAGAGGTGCTCTCCCTTCTCTTGATCCTCAGGCTCCTCCATCTAGAGCTTGGTGGTGGCCATTGGGCTACTATATTGTCATTATTATTACCACTTTATAATGCCTATTTCATCCATTCCTACCATTCTTTATCATTTAATTCTATTTTATAATAATTTATGATCTTATGGATAATCAATACGCATTCTCCTTTATTTTTAATAAATTGATAATTATTATGCATGATTTTGTCAAATATGGTTTATTAATCTGTTATAACATCACTTACGCTTTTAGCCTCCAATATCTCTTCCAGATTGGAATTTCGATTTCCAACTATTCCAACTCAGAAATTTGTTGAGATAAAAAGTGAAAGTTTTTCGTTGGCTATTTCAGACAAATGAAGATGAATACTGAAAATCCGAGATGTGGGTTTTGTGAAGAACGGACCAATTCAATTTTCCAAAGAGAAATTTTCCAAAATTTGGTTTGGATTGAGAGAAATAGAAGGTTCTCTGAAGGTGATTTTCTCATATTTGTTATTGTGGCCATTTCCCAAATTCTTCCAATTGCAATACCAAATTCGACTTGTTCTAGCTGAGTCATGATATTTCAGACCTAATTTTTCTAATAAAAGTTTTGTAGATAATATCCAATTGTAATGGTAGATCGTTTTGTAATCAAGTTTGTTGTAATTTCCCTTTTCTCTTTGTGTATTTAAATGAAAACAAAGATCAAAGAGAGGGGAGGAACAAATGAATGATTGTTGGATGAATGAATGAACTATTGCTAAATACAAGATGAATAAGTGTTGAACTTGAGAAAAAGCCAAGAGATTCATTCTGATGTAATTATTTCTCTCATATATTTCAAAGAAGGAAGTTATCCATTGAGTTCTACATCTGTTACTTGTAATCTGATTTGAATTATTTCTCAAGGTAGAAATGAGTCTTGGGCAGTTGGGCCCACTACCTTGGACGAGGTGCTGCCTTGAACATCTAAAGTAGTTTAGTTGTGTGCTTATTTATTTGAATTTCAATTATCATTCCTTAAAGTAGATTTCCTTTCTTTTGAGTAATTTGTTGTTTGCTTCATTTTCCAGCTTGTTATTCCTTGAAATTTGTAGATTTCAGTTAATTCACTGCTCTAGATTAGCATTTGAATTATGTTGAGTGTAATAGGTTAAAATTACAATTCAACAATGTGTGGTTTAATTTAATATTTATTCAAGTTGTGTGATTAGCTTAATTATTTTCCTATCATTTACTTTCTGTTTTTGAGATTCAGTATTTTTTTCAAGTTTTGAATTTTATTTCTTTTCGAATGAGCTTGATAGTGTAGAACATAATCATGTAGAACTAGTTTTAGTTGTTGGTATTTTCTCTGCATATATTTTTACGATTTCCTTGAAATAAAAAGACATTCCTTGGTTGATAATTAATGATTAGGTGATTAGTTTTTTTTATTAAGAAATTAATTTTACCCAATAGTGGAAACGGTGGCACTGCGTTCTGTATCAATGATATGCTTCCATTTTCCATTCTGGTTCTGACTCAGGATCAAAACATGCATATGATTCAGATGCCTTTAGTTCGGCCACCAACAACTATTTGGCTCAACACTCGCTTGTGTTGTGAGTGGAGCTGTTATGAAATTCACACCACTTCCCCTTGTCCTTATTTGGATTTGTGGTGTTGTTCTGAGTCACCCTGCTTTGGATTTGCCCCTTGTTCTGCAGTTCAGGGGTGCCTTTCCCTGGCTTCGAATTCATGGATCCAAAGTCTCACTTCTTTGGCTTAAATTTCTGCTCGATCTTGGCAGAATATCAATATGTTGGGGCAAGCAAGGTAATGTCGAGGAACTCCATTTCCTCCTAAATGTATCTGTGCAAACCGTTGCAGTACTTGAGCACCAAATGTTTCTCTGAATATTTAATACCAAACTTTGTGCACAGGGTATGGAAAAAATTCATCAGCTTGTGGACATCTTGATCCCTTTGATGTCGTATCATGGTTCATTAGATGTACTTGTCCTCATAGCTCCCCGTGGGGTAATATTTTTCCTTGATGCCATCTCGAAACAAATTCCAAGTGGGTTTGGCCAAGAACAGAGAGGGTTCCCTCTCATCATTTTTCTCACAGTAGGTTTCCCACCAGTCTTTGACATGGGGGGCTTCTTTGAGGAGTGCAAAATAAATATTTTCTCGGTCGGAGAAATCATGGACTGAGAAATACCCTTCCAGTAAATTCAAATATCTATTTACATCTTCTTCATCTATCTAGCCTTCAAATACAGGAATTCCGAAGTTGACTTGTACCTTGAAAGGGGTGGCTCCTCTAGAGTGGCTACTGGATGTAGATGTGCTGCCGATGAGTAGCCGTTGAAGGATTTAGGAAAAGTTATCCATCATCACGTTCCTTTGTTTCTCGATGGACTCCATGAGAAATATTTTGATTGGATCTCCTGCTCCCTCATCTTTCTTTTCTTTCACCATGGGTGGTCTTCGGGTTTTACGAGGCTAATCTTACAAAGGTTGGACCAGATCGAGCCCTAACTCCTTATATCACGACCTCATTGGGGACATACAAAGGAAAATTGAGAAATGGAAGAACACTCTAATATCACTGATCTGTATTTAAGTAGGAACACAATGAAAACAGAAATACACATAAATACAGAGATGCAAAGAAAATTTTGTTTGAGGCCTCAATACGGATTTAGAAGTCCAGGACCCAAAAAACTGCTAAAAATAGTAAATAAAAAAACTGATGAAATTGACTATGTGGAACAGGCGGGTGGCCACCAATATCCACCTGCATCATATAGGTCCTTGATTAGCAGGGAGCCTTAATATAAGTTTCTTAGTTGAAAGAAGCTTCGCGACTCTAAGCCAAGAAGAAATCTTAGTTACGTTCTTTATAAGTATATTCCTTTGTGGAATATGCTCTCCCTAGTTGAGAGGGAGAGATAGTCATGTCATTCTAGTCTTCACTTGAGAAGATAGAATGGAGGATTGGGTAATCATTTGGTATTTGATACTCTTTGAGAATGTGATAAGATGTTTCGATAAGAGTAGTCATGAAAGTATGTATATTATTTGAGGATTAGCTATCTCGATAAGAATAGCCCTTTAAGGTCATACTCGGTGAACACCTAGGTGGAGTATGTACCTTGGAGACAATGAAGATGGTGTCTATAGTCATTGGCATCACCAGCATTGTAGCTCATTATGAGATGGAGTTGTTAGTCAAGGCTTTGCTATGTGACAATGCTAGATAATATGATGCTATAACAGATGGATTACCAATCAAATTCTTACTATGAGACTCTTTAGATTGAAGGTGACCATGTACCATTATGAACACCTCCCTAGTTAAGAGGGAGTGTTGGAAAGTGTAACGAGGATCAATATTCATAATGAATATGTAATTATGGATTTATGTAATGAAGAATACACAGATAATAAAATGTATTTTGTATATACCCTCTTCATGGGTTTCAATAGCAAGAAGTTTTATTATAGGTCAAAGAATTCTTCTTGATGTCTTTAGGGGTTTGTAATATTGTCATATAGAGTCAAGTATATGAAGAAGTGTTACACTTGTGAAGAACTATCATTGATGTAAATAATATGCTCCAAGACCTTGTCTAAATTCTCCTTGCAAGTTGACTCAAATATGGAAGACACACTACCTTGTCAAGTTGGCCTTCTAGTAGAGATCAAGTCAGCCTAGGATAGGAAGACAATCCATATATAAGAGTGGATTGTAGCCTCATTAGAAAATCAAGTTTCCGGATAAAGTCTAAATTTGAAGTGCGAAGGAAGGACAGAAGTTGGTGCAAAAATAGAAGAAAAAATAATGAAGAAAAGAAGGAATATTATACCTCTGTCTTGGATCTAATCTACCTCGGTCTAATTCTATGATAATAACACTAAGTTTAGGATCACAGTGCAAAAGTACAAGACATATCAGTTAAGCATAACATCGTGGTAGGGTAAAAAAAAAGAAGATCTACTATATAGTGCGAAATAAGGCTGTCTAGGTAGCGTATAGAGGAAATTTGCAAGAAGTGCAAAGTGAAGATAATTCAGGTCTCCATCTTGATCACTATATCTCAGAAAAACTTAGAAGATAATACTAAAGGCTTATATAAAGGAAGAATATTACATCTAGAAAAATATATTAGTCTTGGGTGTAGTAAGGATGTCAAAGAAGAGTCTCTTGGTAACCGAAAGAAAAGGAATAAAAGAACATCATTTGGGAATCTAGATTAGGGACCGAGTCTCCCTAAGTGTTGGTGTAACATGGTGCAGAGAAAGAGTTCAACATAAGGAGCCAATAAATATCAAGAGACAAGGTCTTGGAGACATATTGGTGTTCAGGGTCCAAGTTAAGGTCAAAGTACTAGTCAACTGAAAGTCTATAAGAATAATTACTTGTGGGTTTTCCTCTCCAAGAGGGAGAGGTTTTGGCCCTGGCTTGAAGAGAAAAAATCTTGTGCTTTTTGTGTTTTGATAATTGAATTTATGAAAGAACTAATAATATAACGAAGATAAGATCTAATTAAAAGAAATAAGTTCACAAGTAATTATCAAGTAGAGAATTGAATTAAACTACACCCTACCAAATTCTCATTAGCATACAACAACAATGAAAAACATTCAGATGCTCATGAGACCACCTCCTGTGGTCTCATGGAGTCTTACATTCCCAAGTACCTGATACTCATATTCTCAGTTTGAAAATATAACCATCATAGGGACTAATTAAGAAACACAATCCATAAAATAATATAAATAAGCAATTGAAACTTATTAATGTGTTTGATGGATTGAAATTGAAGGAGGAACTTCAAATATCCACCCAACCATAAGACAAATACACTACAATATCTCTTGCAGCTATCCACCCCCAAGCTGGATGCAAATATGAGGGGATTCTTTCTTACGGAATTCACCCAAGGTCCAGCTGGGGTATTTCTTAGTTCTAGGAGTTTAAATCCGTTATCTAGGTGTTTTATTAGTTGTATTTTCAAGGAAATCACTGCAGGAGACTATAGTCCACTATCCAGGTGGTTTATTAACCTCACATCAAGCACCATAATGGCTCAACTTACCTTACTATTTGGTTTATTAGCCTTACAAAACACACTAGAGTGGTTTATCTACCCATTCAACAAGCACTAAGTGGCTTATTAACTTATTCAACAAAAACTTAGTGGTTTATAAACTTATGTAGTAAGCACTCATGGTTTATTCCTCCTCCGAGCCTCCCACTAGCTAGTCAAGCTTGGACTCACCCAATCTTGTAGCCTCAACACATCAATACAAGGGTAAAAAACCCTAATTTTAGAGCACAAGTCTCAGTTACACTTCCAACATTTCTCCTACACTCCATGTCCAACATCCCATGCTTCTTTCTCAAGTGATATTTTTCCTTTTGACTTATTGTTTTACATTGAGTCCCTTTGTATCATGTGATACTACAGAACTTGACTTCCCTCACATTGTGGAAATCAAGAAAAAATTTGTAACACTCCCTCCCATCCCCTGGTCAATCATGTATTTCCATATGTCAAGGGGTGGTTTGATATGCTATCCCACTATATATCACTCTCCCACTTCTCTGCTTTCCCACAGACTTGGATCTATGTGTCCCTCCCTTTAGCCCAAAGTTTGATATCTCTATTATTTTCAAGAAGACAATTTAACACTTAAATAATTTACAGGATTTTTCCTAGCCAGCCATGTTTCCACATTGGCCTTTACAATTATGATTACATATACAAAAATCGAGGTAGAATGACAAGAATATTACAAACCTCACCCCCTTAAGGGAACATGATCCTCAATGTTTCTGTAACTAGAAAGAAAAATTCCAAATATGAGCTTTATAATGACAACTATTACATTCACTTAATCATTAAAAAAAATTAACCATAGTACCCTTATTTGTTTTTTCATCTCAATTGAATTGAATTGAATTGAATTAACATACACAAACAATGAAAAACATTTAGCTTCTCATAAGACCAACTCCTGTGGTCTCATGGAGTATTACATTCCCAAGCACCTGATACCCATATTCTCAGTTTGACAAGATAACCATCATAAGGACTAATTAAGAAACATAATTCATAAGACAATATAAATAAGCAATTGAAACTTATTAATGTGTTTGATGGATTAAAATTGAAGAAGGAACTTCAAATCTCCACCCAACCATAAGAAAACTACATTACAATATCTCTTGTAGCTATTCACCCACAAGTTGGACCCAAATTTTATGGGATGCTTTCTTAGGGAATTCACCCAAGGTCCAACTGGGGTATTTCTCAGTTCTAGGAGTTTAAATCCATTTTCTAGGTGTTTAATCAATTGTATTTTTAATGCAATCATTGTAGGAAACTATAGTCTACTATTCATGTGGTTTATTAACCTCACAACAAGCACCATAATGGCTCAAATTACTCTACTATTTTGTTTATTAGCCTCACAACAAGCATCATAATGGCTCAAATTACCCTACTATTTGGTTTATTATCCTTACAAAAAGTGCCTGATTGGTTTATCTACCCATTCAACAAGCGCTTAGTGGTTTATTAACTTATTCAATAAGAACTTAGTGGTTTATAAACTTCTTTAGCAAGCACTCATGGTTTATTCCTCCTCCGAGCCTCCCACTGGCTAGTAAAGCTTAGACTCACCGAATCATGTAGCCTCAACAGATCAATACAAGGGTAAAACACCCTAATTTTAGAGAAAAATACTCAATTACACTTCCAACATTTCTCTTGCACTCCATGTCCAACATCCCACGCTTCTTTCGCTGGTGATATTTTTTCTTCTCACTTATTGTTTTACCTTGAGTCCCTTTGTATCATGTGATACTACATAAATTTACGTCCCTCACATTATGGAAATAAAGAAAGAATTTGTAAAACTCCCTCCCATATCATGGTCAATCATGTCTTTCCATATGTCAGGGGGTGTTTTGATATGTTATGCCACTATCTACCACTCTCCCACTTCTCTACTCTCCCACAGACTTGGATATACGTGTCCCTCCCTTCAGGCCAGCATTTAATATTTCTATTATTTTCAAGAAGAAAGTTTAACAGTTAAATAATTTAAATGATTTTTTCTAGCCATCCATGCTTCCACATTAGCATTTTGCAGTTATGATTACATATACAAAAACCGAGGTAGAATGGTAGGACTATTAAAAACCCCACCCCCTTAAGGGAACATGATCCTCAATGTTCCTTTAAATAGAAATAAAAAGACCCAAGATGAACTTTATAATCATAACTCTTACATTAACTTAATAATTAAACAAAAATAACCATAGTACCCTTATTTGTTCTTCCATCTCCTAGGTTGCTTCATTTGATCCAAAGTGATTCCATTACACCTTAACCTACTTTATTACTAAATTTTAGAGCACAATCGATCTTTGATATATGATGCATAATGGTTCTCGTTGGAACTCTCCCTCGAGTTCCACTTATATCATAGACTAACCAACAATATTATTAGTTTCATCTACATAATTCTTAATCAAAGAAATGTGAAAAGCATCATGTGTTTTCATTGTGGGTGATAAGGCCAATCTATAATCCATTAGCCCCACTCTTTCCAAAATCTAAAATGGTCTGTAAATTTGGGTTCCTACTTAGAATAAGAATCCACTTTCAGTGATCTATTCCTTGGTATGATTCAAAGGTATACATGCTCTCCCACTTGGAATTCCTTTTGCATTCTCTACTACTCTACATAATTACTTTGCCTATCGTGGACTGCTTTCAATTTCTACCAAATTTTCATCACTTCCTACTCCATTTCCTTCATCATGTCTAGTCCAAGAACCAATCTATTCACTAGGTTATCCCAACTAATAGGAGTGTTATATTTGCATCCATACAATGCCTTAAAATGGCTCATCTTCAATGACTCTCAGTACCCATTGTTGTATGGAAACTTTACTAGTGTTAGGAATTAATTATTCCCACCTCTTTGGTTGATGCATGACATACATTCTCAACATGTCTTCTAAAATTATATTTACTGTATCTACTTGTTCCTATGTTTGAGGATGATAAACAATACTAATAGGTAGTTGGGTTCCAAAACCAATGAACAATTCCTTCCAAAATTGGAAGTGAACTTGGCATTCCAATCTGAGATGATTTTCTTAGGTATGCCATTGAATCTAAATATTTCCTTCATGAATATTGAGCTATATCAGTGGCTTGGTATGTGGATTTCTCATCTATTAAGTAAAATTCCTTACTCAACCTTTCCATGATGACCATACTAGCATTATGTTATTTGGTTTTTTTGGGTAATCACGTAATGAATTCAATAGATATGACTTCCTATTTCCACTCAGAAATTTGGATTAGTTGTAACAATATTGTTGGTGCGTACATTCTGCTTTGAGTTGTTGGCATCCCGGGAACTTTACAATGTATTCAAAAACTTCCTTCTTCAATCCTGGACAATAATACATTTTATTTATGGCTCTTATCATTTTTTGATAACTAGGATGACTTGAGTAAGGTCTCTTATGGAACTCATCGATGATGAGCTTCCTTAAGTCAGATACATAAGGAAAATACCATTTATCTATGAACATCAACATACCATCATATGTGAGCTTTTAGTTCTTTATCATTGATTCCTATGGCTCCTTTTGCAAAAATTCCTTTGCATGTTGGTAAATATCATCATGTAACAATGCCTCTTTGATCGTTTCTTTGACATCAATCTCACAAGTTCTCATGGCCACCAAGTGGGTCACTTGAAATCTTCTACTAAGTGCATCTACTACCTTGTATTAATTGCCTGTAATGTAATTTATCTCTAAGTTGAATTTGATAATCAAATCTAGCAATTTGGCTTATCTAGCAATAACTTGGGCTAGCCAAACAAGTATCTCAACCCTCCATGGTCTAACACCAACACAAAATTTCTCCAAATAAAGTAGCGCCTCCACATTTTGATGTGTGCGCTATTGCTGTAAGCTCCAAGTCATGAGTGATACATAAATTCTCATGTTCAATTACTTTCCCCCACTCATAAAAAATAACATGTCCTTCTTGCATAAAGGCTCCACCAAGTCCTATGGGTGTTACATATTTTGTAGAGTAGCTAGATCCATTGTTTGGGAACTCGAAGGTTACAAAAGAAGAGAATGGCTCTAAATTTCCTAAGGATCTACACTATTATTGTTGTAAAGCTTGTGGAATCACAAGATTGAAGCACATTTTTCTCAAGACTCACATAATCTATAGCCATGGAAGAGAAACCCTATAAAATGATGAAATATTTTTTTCACAGGTGAAAGGCCAGAGCCATAGGAAAAATCCATGTGGTTATCAAGATTGCGGGGTCTCTTTTTATAAACATGCTCATATTGAACGACATAAGTTATCAAAGATAGGACAAAAAAAAAATATATCCCTCTCCCCTCCTGCCAATGCTCTTGCATATGCCTGGTTGAAGCCACCTTTGTTGCTAGAGGGATCTCTGGCCCTAACTCAAGGAGCTCAACAATCTAACCCTAGTTTGATTCAATATTTTTTGCTATTCGTGAAGACCCTCGCTAGAAACTCTCTCTGTATCATTGTCAACAATGACTCATTAGTGGCATAAATTATGTTTTAGGTTTCTAATCCTACAAGAATCCCCTTCTCCAAGTTCAATCTCTTTTATAACAGTAGACTACTATAGGATGACTCCATTCTCTGAGACCTGAGAATTGGCAAGGGCACTTCCCTCATGGTCTCCTCAAAATTTCTTGGGGGAGCCAAAGGAAAAAACCTTCTCACCAATATTTCCAAGCACTAAGCCAATAAAGAACTACATCCTTTGGGGTTAATGGCACCTCTCGAAGGAGATAGTTTAGTGAAACAGTGAGGATGGGAGCCCTAAATTTGGCTCCCAAAGCCCTCTGAGGCCCTTACTTCATCATTGAGATTTAGAGGAAATTCCATCTGTAAAGGTAAGGAAAGATTCTTCTATTATGCATGCATATGAATTTGTTAAAAATGAAATTATCTGTCACTTTAAAGGTTTATGGCCCTCAACTCCAGCTTTAAGAGACTAGTTGAACAAGACTTATACCACAAATTACTCCCTCTTTCTCTATTCCAAAGGATACTTTGTTGTATACTTCAATTAACTGGAGTATCATCTAAAAGCCCTCGATTAGGGGCTATGGTTCTAAGGGAATTCAGGCCTCTCTTTAGAACCTTAGTTTCCCACCTTTAACCCTCTAACCATGGAGGGAATGAGGACTCCCATTTGGATAAGGCTTCAAAACTTGCTAATAACCCTCTGCAACCCACAGTCTCTGGAGGAGATAGGTTCAACACTAGTATGTTTCATCAAAATAAACATAGAAAGATTCCAAAAATGCGTCTACACCTTTGCAATAAATTTTGGAGAGATAAATCTTAGCAATGGTATTCCATATTAAATTAGTATAAATTGGATAGATGATCCTCTTATCCATCCTTTGGAATATGAGAAATGACATTTCATTTCATATCTTGCCAAGAGGTAGGGAATTTGCAGCATAATTTCCCTCTTTCCCATCCTCAAGGATTTCAAAAAGAAATAAAAAAGGTTGGCATACCTGTTGGAACAGGGTCCCCCAAAAGCTACGAATTTTGTATAATTTTGTATATTTTCGATATTATTTAGTCTAGCGCAGGGGTTTTTTGGGGGGGGGGGGTCAAAGCCCCAAATGAAATGTAATGGGTCAAGGGTAGACTAAGAGTCCAAAAACCATGGTTTGCGGACCACTGGAAGTGTAGGCTAAGTCGATATAAATAGATGGACCTTTTTGAGTCTTAAGGTAGAGAAGAACTGAGATTGATGCTAAGCACGAATTTTTAGATCTATTTTCGGGTTGTTTGGGTAAGGACTCCTGCTGGCTGTGTGTGCGGAGATCCTCATTCCTGCTGTGTGCGGACCCTGCTGGCTATGTGCGCAGGTGGTATTTTGGGATTGTAAGTGGATTGTGATATTAATATATATGCGAAGTACTATTGGATATCTGATGCTATCTGGATCTATTTGGTTATGATTGATGCGAACTTGGGCTATATGATTAATTTTTAAAAGTGTCTATTTGATTGTTGTGAACTATGAAAGTATCTAGGTTTCTGGTATATGTATCTATGATCTGTCAATTTCTGCAATTATAGTGTTATGTGTTGGTAATTGGTATTACGCACATGGATGCGAAGGTATTTCCTAGATCTTTGCATGATAATAGATTTGTTATACTGTGGATCATATTGTCAATAAGCGTGCGAATAGATCTGTTTTATGTGAACTCGATAGGCCGGGAACGTAGACCTACTTGAATTACCTACTCTCTCTCAGGGTGCGGAAACCTGGTTCCAGCACCCTCCCATACTGCTTCGGGTGAGACTTTGGCCTGCGCAAGTAGGTCACTGCCGAAAGGGCCAGTAGTATAGGGGTTTTTTGGAAAACCTTAACCTCTGAACTTGGGTCAGGACCCCTCGAGCCAACAAATGGTTCCGTTGCTGGGACTGGGAGCATTTGAGGGAGGGATTGGGTAATGCCAAGAACACATTGGAGACCTGAGAAGAAAGAGATCGACAAGTGGTTCGAAAATAAAGTTCAAGAATTCGTAGTGAAAGAGAATCGCATTGCAACGTTGACCTCAGAGAAGTGGAAGAATAAGTACATTTTCAAGGAGATCTACGAAATTTTCTTCGTGACATTCACAATCGAGCTTCAGGAGTGGCTGGCAAGGCTTGTAGATTTCCAGACGTGTTGGAAGGACGAGCAGATCACATAGTGGACTCCAGATCTAATCCAGAAGTTAGAAAAAACTGCTAATACCATTACGCATATGGTATATCACTGGGTAGATAGTGTGTTGGGAGGATTTGTGACGAAATTTGCAATTGACCGATTTGTGTCCTATTTTGAGGCAGAATGAAGGTTCTTCAAGGGTTTCGGGGTAAGTTTCTGAAAACTCTGCCATTACTGATTAGGATCTTATTGTGCTAAAAGAGAATTTTGTGCAACCATACAAAGTGAATGAGCTCTGATCAGAGTGAAGGTACAATGCGCAGTGGTAAGTACTACAGAACTAACCAAGAAGGAGACAGATCTGTATATAGTCTAGTAAGGGATTCAGCTGTGCAAGAACCTCCAACTACACCACCGTTGAGCCAACACAGGGGTAAGAAATCACCCGTACCTCCTCCCCCACCAGAAGACGAGATGGCCTCACACATGAAGCTACCTACCTTCAAGGGCATAGGGGATGAAGATATGGATTGGTTCTGGTTTGTTGCAGGATCGGTATGGACTGCGCGAAACGTGGCCAGCGTTGCTATGAAGAGGGCGTAGCTATCCCTTGCCTTTGAAGAAAGGGCCTAGGATTGGTATATGGGATACATAGCTCATCATGCAAATGCGACCATTGAAGATATTAAGAATGCCTTGAAACAACAGTTCAAGAAGCATAAGTCCTACTCTAAGATAGTGAATGATTTGAAAGATTTCAAGCAAGGACCATCCGAGTTTGTATGGGAATCTGACCAATGGTTAAAAAAGGTAATTAGAGAAGGAGGATTTCTGTATGATGACAGGAATCACACGGAGTGGTTCATTTCTATGTTGCTTCCCCACCTGTGCGTGACAATGGGTCATCAAGCCATTAAATTGCAGGAAAAGGCCTTGAAGATTGCTATGAAGCTGGAAGCTACTCCAAGAGATGATACCCAGTTAGGAGTACAAAAAATACAAGGAAAGCTAGAGGAAAAGCACATGGAGATCCAAAATCTACAGAAGGAACGAGGAACAAAGGCTAGCCCTGGTAGACGGTGCAGTTTTGGCGCTTCATTTCCTAGGGTTAGGTTTTGGGACGTTTTGGATTTTACATTGTTTCTAAAAAATAAATAGGATTTCGAGCCTCATTATAACACAGTCCAAGGGTTGGTAGCCAACACATCTCTTATCAGAGATAAGTGTTTCTAGTACCCTAGCTCATCTATTTCCATTATGTATGTAGTAGGCCTGCGAGCCTCAATGTAACACAGTTCAAAGGCCAGCGTACACCACATCTCTTCTCAGAGATTCGCTACCAATGCCCTAGCTTGTTTCCATTATGTTTGTAAGCTTATTTCATTCATTCTTTTATTAATAAAATGAAGAATTATTTCTGCTGCATAGCTGTGTTTATAATTATATATGTATTCTATTATGTTCCTACATAAATCCGGATTAGGTGCATACGGTGCAGGGTGAATGGCCACACCAATGATAACTGTACGCTACTAGCAGACTACATGCAGGCCGGGGGACCCAGCTTGTTGCACCCTAGGGAAGCTGCGGGACCAAGTGGGCCGATGCTGTGGTGAGATGATTGTCGTGTTGCTGGGCTACATGATACCAACCACTGCCCTCGCCTTGCCGCATATGTATCAGAAGTGAAACAATAATGGTGCAGGTTCTGTAGATCCATAGGACATGACAAACAGAACTGCCAGACCTATGATATGATGATAGAAAGAGGAAACCTATTCAGGGTACAATCAGACCCTTCTTCACCAAGATCCCCCTCAGGCATATGTGGCTCCCCAGCTAGGGGTAGGGGAGGGGGCAGAGGTGGAAGCACAGGTATAGGAAGAGGACAAATGATCTGCTATAACTGTGGAGAGGTAGGCCACTTTGTAAGGGACTGCACAAACCTAGCAAGGAAATATTGCAGATGTTGTAGACATCTGGACCATGTAATTGAAGACTGCCCAATTCTGATAGCCAAAATGCAAGAAAAGCAGCAGACACCTATGTAGAATGTGCAAAGGGTTAAGGCGTAACCTCAAGATGAAGGACCAAGCGTTAATGTCATAACACGCAGCGGCATGGCCACCGAGGGAGCTGTGGAGAAAGCTGAGGTGGAACCTCTTATCCATAAATCAGTCATTAAACAAGAGGGTTTGGACTTATAGAAGGAAAATGAAACCTTTGTTGTAGCTCGCTAAGACTTTGCTAAGGCTTAGGCATCTACTCCTCAAACCCCCGTGAACCTCAAAGTAGATGATGAGGTCAAACCATTTCTGCAGGCATGTATGAAGCTGCTATGCAACCAAAGGGCCATAGAAAACCTCCAAGCTTTGATAGACAGCTACGCAGAAAGAACAACCCCAGCCATGGAAGTTAGGATGTGCATGAACTGTATAAGCATAAGAGGCACATTGGTAGGGAGATGCGGTTAACTGCACAAATTGGTGATTACGAGATGGATCAGGTTATTCTATACCTAGGCTTAGATGTGAACGTACTACCTAAGAAAACTTGGTAGTGAATGGGAGAACCCTAGTTGGAATGGTCCACTATCCAGCTGCACATGGCCAATCAGCAGAAGATCATACTGTTGGGGAGATTATCAAAGATCGTGGTAGATATCGTAGGAGTTAAGGTCCGGATTGACTTCAATTTCATTCAGATTGTAGAAGATGCGGACTCTTATCCTGTGCTCTTAGGATTGGACTGGGCCATAGATATGGGTGGTATCATCAATTTGAAGAAGAGAATCATGGTGTTTGAGAGTGACGGAACACAGGTGGTAGTACCACTAGACCCCACAGAAGGAGAAAGGTATACAGAGCCAGTGCGTGAGGAAGAGGAGGTGGATCACATCTATAAGTTAACTGCGTGAGATGAAGACTCGATCAATCCTACGGCTGGTGGTGTGCTTTTCTAGGATAAGTATAGTGAATTCTTCTTTGACTCTGATGGAGAAATGGAAAATTGGCAAAACCGGTTACATGATGTTTCTGCACTGCACTACCTACAGATCACAAAGGACTTCTTATGTATCTCCTCTGAGGTAATAACTGCCCTAATTTGATGGTTCTAGTAGTATTAAGGAGTTTCTGCGAGCATTCTGAAGCTGAGGTTCCAAGAGAGTGAAGGCTATGGGCCCTTGATCTAGCCATGCGCGGTGGTGGGACACGCATAAGGGGGCATTCCGGGATTGGGAGGAATGTAGGAATAGGATGATCCTACGATTTGAGTCTCTGGTTGATGTGCACATCAAGATGTTTCTTGGCCCAGGGTATCCGCGCGAACATTTGTTCACTTGGATGGAGAAATGGTGGGATCGCACTACAAAAGAATGGGTTTAATTATTTATTCATGCCTTGGGACCAATCCCCACTGCATGGTACTTAGATGCGGAGCTACATCAGTGCACCCGCCATTGGGAACCCTTAAAGGATGAATTCATGGGGACATTTGGATTAACATGAGGAATGGGGGCACTTGACAAAGCTCTGAAGGATATAGATACCTTTGTATTCGATGAATCCAGCTCTTACGAAACCTTTAGGGCATCGACGTGGGAAACACAGATGCAGGATATTACCAACTGTTGCAATATAACCATCAAATAATGCGATGAGGACCCATGCAATGTCTCTATCCCAAAGTCAGAGGGATAACACCCAGTTGCGGGACCTCCACTACAAACTATGGTTGTTACGCATCCTTTGAAGCTATGAGAGGTCAACATTGACACGGAAGAGTAGCCCAATATGGCTAAAACTGGGGATTATTGGGATGATGATACAGTAGGAAAAGTTGCCAAACTGCTCATGGAATACCAGGATTTATTCATGACAAAGTTCTCAGAACTTAAGGGGATCACAGGGGACCTAGGGGTCATGCGCATCACGCTCAAACCAGATGCGCGCCCTGTCAAACATTGACTGTATCGTCTGAATCCTAAGTATAAGAAAAAGGTTAAGGAATAAATCGATAAAATGCTCACTGCAGGTATCATCGAACCAGTTGAACAGTCAGACTGGGTAAGCCCTATGGTTGTTCAAGAGAAAAAGATGAAGGGAGCGACACAAATCTTCGTGGACTTGCACAAATTGAATGATGCCTACGTGCATGATCCCTTTCCTACGTCATTCTCCGAAGAAATCCTTGATAGTGTAGGAGGGCAGGAAGCGTACTCATTCACGGATGGGCTCTCAGGGTACCATCAGATTAGAATCACATCTAAAGATCACTACAAGACTACATTTGCCACTGAATGGGGATCCTTCCAGTATACAGTGATGCCATTTGGACTCAAGAATGCCCCTGCTATCTTTTCACGAGTAGTAGTCGCAGTGTTCAAAGAGTTCATCCACAAATTTCTAGAAGTTTACTTTAACGATTGGACTATCTTCAACTTAGTAAGAAGCATGTTTCAAACCTGTGCATGATGTCGGATGCATGTAGGAAGCACCAGATTTCCTTTAATATCAAGAAGTCTATCTTCTGCGTACCCTTCGGAATCTTGCTCCTGTTAGTGTCTCGTGATTTAGTAGATTGGCGGACCAAATGCACAGGGTAACATCAGACCATTTTTTTTAGTCCTAGGACCTAGCCTTCCTGGACTCAGAGAGGGCTCTCTCTATTTTGTGCAAAGGATGTGAACTTGTTTTCTTTTAGGGTTTGATTTTAGGCGAGTTGTTAAGTTTAGGGTTTGTTTGTTTGTTTGGGTTGGGTAAATGATCAAGTAGAATAGATGGAATGAGATATTTTCAAGTCATTGGGCTATGGAGTCTACAAAAATTCATGGAAGTTTTAACAATGGATCGGGGAGCATCACAGGGAAAATCTAGCATGGTCAGATGGATTCTCAAGGTTTGGTGAAATGAAATGAACATCAAGTTTGTGAACAAAGTAGGGCAAAGGGAAATCAAGAATCCTTTGTCAAATACTTAAAAAAAGAAGGGACTTCAACACTATTTAGAATAAATAAGTAATCAATAGATATGTCATACCAATAACTCTTTGATTCAACTTAAGCAAGTAAGCATTTTAGACAAACAATCCAATGAAATATAGAAGGCAAGAAACTCATTTAACTTCTAGTGATTTCACATTCAAGTTTAGAAAACATTTAAGATTAACACATAGATTTAATCAAGGAAGAGGGAACTCCTAGACATCATTGATAAGAGCTATAAATATCTTTGAAACAATTTTTCAAGCATGGACAAAGGGTATGATCAAAACATAGCCTCTTTGGCAAACCTAAACAATGGTACTTCAAAGAGAGACCTCAAAACACTGTTTTAGTGATATCAAACAAGCAAGGCTTATCATAAAACATCTATGATATCTACTGTATTAAACCATTCATAAGATAAAAAAGCTTAGGTGGGTCTAGAGAGCAACTAAGAATTCTCCAAACTGACCTAGCACAGGAAAACATAGAAGCAGTGAAGGATAAACAAAGCTAAGGAGCCTCTAAACAACATTTCTTAGTCTAAATATTTTGTCCTACTACGATATAGAAGTTTGAAACACAATGATACACAAGAAAAAAATAACTGAAAAGAAACACATCACCATTAACCAAGCTTAGGGATCCTGTAAGCGAGCCTTCTCCATCAATAAGCAAAACAAGCCATTCACAAGCTCCACAACACCAATTTCTCTTCAAGCTCCAAAGACTATGTATTACTCACAAGAGTCATAACCATAACCATAAACAATGAATCCTCAATGCTCTATTTAACAAGCAAGGATGAGAAAAACCTAATAGAGTCTTTAGAAGCCTATTGGCTAATTAGAAATGTCACTATTGTCCTTAAGACCTTACAAAGCCCAAGGCACAAAATATATTTCCGGGCATTTTTAGCAAAGAAATTGACATTTGGGCTCTGCCAAGCCTCCTAAAACTTTCCAAGTGTAAATTTTTGAATTTTCCTCTGTTAAGGGCTCAACACTGAGTTTTAGGATGAATTTCCATGCCAAGGGCGTAGCATTGGAGCAGGAAAACTGGGTCAACTTGCAATAATGTTTTGAAGGCCTTCCCGATGTCAGAAAAGGCTCTATGATGGCTCGTTGGAAATATTGTTGAGTCTACTTTCCGGAACTACCCTTATTTCTCTAATTGGATCTCTGTAACATGTTAAAAAAGCAAAAATTCCAAGGCTGGTAAAGGTGCAACTCCTGTTCTGAAAACTAGGCAAAAAGGTGAAAATTAGGGTGTGTTTAACCCTTTTGGAGGACCAAATCAACTCTAAATGACCTGAAACTTTGTGAGCATGCTATAAGTGGGCTAAGGATTCCAAAAATGTAAGCCTTTCTTCCTAAAGATGCTCTGAGAATAAGTGTAGCACCAATGGTGCTACCCCCTTGGCCCTCCAAATTAGCAAAAAACCAAAATTTGTCAAAATTCTCCCAAATTTGGTGGATGTAAGCCTCATGGGTTTTGAGAGATCTATAGAGAATCTTGTGCCAATATTCCAAGGGTAGCTTGGCCTTTTCCCTCTTTTAGTTCTTGCATCTTGGTTTGGGCCTTTTTCAGTTTAGCCCTTGCAATTTGGTTTCTCCAGGCGTACTGTTTAGTCATCTTTCTTTGGAGGTCAAGATCATGATTTGTTTTCTTCAATTTAGCCTCCAAATGTATTTTGATATTTCCAACCAAGGCTCCTGATCATGTGTTATCTCCATGGCCAAAAGCTCATCTAGAGGGAGTTGTTTTGCTAGGGTTGATTCTTGTTCCCTTTGCTTTTCCAATGCCTTCTTCAACCCCATGGCTCTAGGTCTCCTCCTAGATTGTCCTTCATCATCCTCACTCTCTTCATAAGTGCCCATGAACTCTTCTAGTTTCACCTGTGCATTTTGGGCTTCTTTCCGGGCCTTGATGGCTCTAGATTCATAGATTGCAATTTGTGCTCCTAGCTGCATGTTCTCCAAGTCAAGGGAATCATTCACACTTTTGGCCCTATTCAGATTAGCTTGGGGGTCTTCAATAAGTGAATTTTTGTTTTGGATAAGCAAGTTTGAGATTCTTGCTTCATTCTCCTCATCACTGTCTATTTGAATGATTTCAAACTCCCTTTCCACCTCATGATATTCTTCTTCTTCTATTACCTTTTGTTTGCCTTTGTCTAGTGGTTGAGCTGAGGTGGATGGCATGGTCCCTTGCATTTTGGAGGCAACAAACACATCCCTATCTCCTCTATGATATGTGAGAGGGAAAAGCTCAAATTTTCCTACTTGAGTACCCTCACCATGGCTGATCTCAAGGCTGCCTTTCTTTTCATCAATGATCTCTACATTTATGTCTTCTACACTGTGTTCTTGACTTCCCTCTTGAGACTCACTTTCATTTTCCTCCATGCTAACATTACTGTTGTGATCTTCACCACTGTCATCAATCTCTTGACTACTTTTTTGGTTCATAGTGTCACTTCTGTCCTCATTATTAGGGCTATCAGTCATCATGGTTTCTTCTTCATCACCCTCCTCTGTGTTTGCAACATTATCATGGCCATTATCATTTTCTGTGTTGTCACTATTAGAGGTGTCTTTATCAGTGTCTTCATTACCGTTTTGTGTATTTTCCTCAACCTCTTTACTATCCTCTGTAATGTCCTCACTGTTTTCATTTTCATCTATGTTGCCTTTAGCTTCTGCACTTTCCTTACTGCCATCATCTTTATCAATGATGCCTTTAGTTTCTGCACTTTCCTCACTGGCATTATCTTCATCAAAATTGTTCTCTTTGTCACTTTTCTGTTCATTACTACCCTCTTCCTCATTATCTATCACTTCTTCCTCATCATCATTCTCTACCTCTTAATTATCTGTTTCTTCTCCACTATTTTTCTCACTGCCTTTGTCTTCATAATATGCCTCTGTCTCTTCTTCAACATCCTCCTCTTCTTCATAATCATCAATTTCCTCTTCGTCATCATCATTATATACCTCTTCATTATCTGTTTCTTCTTCCCCATCATCATTCTCTGCCTCTTCATGATATATTTCTTCATCATGATCATCACCTGCCTCTTCTTCATTGTCATTTTCCTCTTCTCCATCATCATTCTCTGCCTCTTCATTATCTATTTCTTCTTCCTCATCATCATTGTCTGCCTCTTCATTATCTGTTTCTTCATCATCATCACCTCTCTCTTCTTCATTTTCATTTTCTTCTTCCTCGTCGTCTGCCTCTTTATCATTTGTCTCTTCTTCCTCATCGTCATTTTCTTCCTCTTCATCGTCATTCCCTTCTTGATTTGATGCTTTAGGAGAAGGTGAGGGAGGGAGGTTCTCTTGAGGAGAGGATTCACATGTGGATGAGGAGTCATGGTCAGTGCGGGGTGACGGAGGAGTGCAAGGAGGTGGATAAGATGATGAGGGTAAATTTAGTTGATGAGGAGGCTGTGGATTTGTGAAAACTTCATGGGCGATGAACATTTCCCATGGGATACCCTGTTGCTCTAATTGATGCAACACAATCATCTTGATAAGAGAATGGTGAAAAGGACTTTGCATTTGTTGTGAACGAGGTCTCTTTTGCACAATGTATGACATCATATCAATAATTATATAAAGGTAATAGGGAAAACGCAGGAGCTTGGCCCTAGTGAAGTGCATGAGCAGTCTTATATGGTAGGAATAAAGCTTATAAAACCTACCCTCACAGGTGAAGTATTTCATGATGATTCTCATTAAGGGCTAATATCTCTCCAATAGATGTGAAAATGGAAAAATGGATTTGTAGTCATCTTGGTATTTGGGTTTCAAGAAGGGTTGATAATGGCTCAGGTCCAAATTTTCCTGTTTGAATCACTTTTCTCCCATACTAGGTATCCCGGTAGCCATAGAAATGATATTGATGGATAGCGCAAATTTCACTCCTACTAAGTTTACTTGATGGTCATGGAGGTTAAGGATGAAATGAATGGTCAACTCAGGATGGCTCTAGACCTGTTGTATCCTTTCACAGGAGTCAAAACAACCCACCTATTGGAACTATGCAATTGTCATAGGAGAGGCCATCAATTCCTTGGTATTCAGTGGCTCAAATATGTTTACCCTTCCACCCTTTTTCTTCTGTCTTCTAGGCCCTTGGCCTCCCTCACCACTTCCACTATTAGTTTCCCTTGACATCTTGATTTTTTTTAATCTTTCCTTGAAGGCCAAAACCCCTAATTTTTCTTCGTAAAACTGATGGATAAATCTAGGGTTTTTTCTCTAATTTGATTGACAAGAACTTAAGAAATGAAGGAGGTTCATTTTTACTTACCCCTCAGAGGTTCTATGGAACCTTTGGAGGTGATTCAGAGGATTTTTTGAGAAAATTTGAGCTTGAGATGCTGTATAAACCCTCCTAGTTGAATGCGCAGCACAAGTACGTAGCATCGGGCCAGTCAGGTGGCTGTAAGGGCCAGTCAGGCTACTATTGAAAGTGCAGTGCAGGCACGTAGAACCGAGCATAGGCTGCATGAGCTGTCAGGAAAAGGCTGAACGTACAGAGGCTCCAGGCCTGTCGGGCGAAGGCTGAACATGAAGAGGATCTGGGCTTGTCGGGAAAAGGTTGAACGTGCAGAGCAAAAGAGCACAGACTGCAGGGTGAATGATCTTGTTGGGCCTGTCTGCGTGCAGGGTTCGACACGTAGCACCTGGGCTTGTCAGGCCTGCTCTGCGTGCAGTGCAAAATGCATAGCGCCTGGGCCTGTCGGGCTGCTCTCCACGCTGGTTCTATCGGGTTGCCGGGTCTGCACAGGATGAACGTGCAGCACTAGGTCATAGGCACACAATGCTCCATTAAGTTTTCGAAGGAAGGCACCCACAAGCATGTAGCATGACATCCCAGGAGCGTAGCACGGGGTTTTTCTTGCCCGAAGTTTGCTAGAATGCAGTAATTTCTCTTTAAGGTTTATTACTCTCTTTTTCAAGTGACAAATGGAGTTGAGTGATAAAAATATTGGATTTTATAGCCTTTTGAAAAATAAATCAAAATTAGAAACCCACTTTTGCTAAGGTTTTCTGTTTTTCTTGTCACTTTATCACTGATATTCTTTTTACCTTTTGCAGGAGGTGACTTAAAACAAAAAAAATGATCTCTTTTCCTCTCAACCATTTCCCTTTGTTGTTTCTTCAGGTAGCTAATATGATGGATTTTGGCTCTTTTTGGCTTGTTTATTCTTTAACACTCTGTTCTTACCCATTTTGTCATATCAAAACCTTAAAACTTGCCTTCTCTGTTATTTGAACCTAACACATCTCTTTAGCTCATTTAGTAAGGGTAAGTTCTTTAAAACATTTTTGAGGGACTTGCCCTTACCCTAAAAGTGTCAAAACGTTTCTTTCCTGCATTGTGAAGTTAGGAACTCATGTTTTTACCCCCTTTGTAATTTTTGGAGTTTGAAAACCTCAGGTACTCAATCAACAAACTCATGATTAGCTTGGTTTTCCATTTTGAAGCTTAACCCTATGCCTTCTTGACCATTTAGAGGGTTATGACTGAAAATGAAGGCTTGATCTCCCTCACACTGATACTCTTTGCATTTTCCTCCCTTTGATGCAGTGAAGCATGGTTACCTTGGTAAACCCTAGAGGTCACCTTCAAGAGCTTATTCAAACTATCTTCCTGTTGTCATCATGGAGGCTTCTCATCTTCATTTCTAGTTTCAATAAATATTCAATTCATGCTTAGTTGTGTTGATGTGCCTCTGTCCTTGTGGTTTTCTGCATTGGCTTCTTGGTTTTCAATGCTTCTTGGCCAATTAGTCCTAAAAACCCTAATTCTCTTTGAACTTAGGCATGCTTCCTCTTCTTTTCTGTGGGCGTCCTTTAGTGAGGAGCTGGCCTCTTACCTTACCTATTTCTTTGTATGATAGCTATCTCAATCATTCCTACAGAAATGTTTAAGATGCACAGTTATCCTCTTGCTAAATGTTGTCTTTGGAAAAGTATTCCTTCTTGAAGGCCTTTCTGATCTAATTTGGGAAAACAATTTCTTGACATTTTTTCACATTTTATGCAGCCCCTGGCTCATAAAAACAGTACTTTAGAAAATCAAAGACAATCCTACAACCTATGAAACCCTAGTGATCTAGTGGGAGGCTCTTTAGGAAACACATGAAGGAGTAATTTGTTTGGTGACCCTAGGTGGCAAGTGGAGGGCTTAGGCAAGGCAAAATTGAGTGCTAAGGTCAAAGGTGGCAAAACATAATGAAGATGAGTGGCATGAGCCCATGATGGGTCTTCTGGGAGTGGTAGGCTGATCATGACATGATAGAGTAGTAAAATAGTGAAAAATTTATCCTTAGGATAATGAAGGCAGTGAGATTTCTAAAACTCACAATATTCATGAATTTGTTTTTAGAAATCTGGGACTGACATTTGGTCATCTTCAAGTAGTAAAAATGACTGATGACTAACAGTGGCTCCACTTGGGGAGGAAAGCTCTTTTTTCAGGAGGTGTCTAGAACTTCAGATATCAATTCTCTAAGTTTTTAAGACTAGTGCCTTATCCATTGGGAAAATCTCTCTTATTTCATTTGCTGATGTTTCTCTTGAAGCTATGATCTTAAGAATATCAAAGGACATTATTGCTTCAAACACATTTCTACCTACCCATCCTACTTTGCGTAACATTTTTTCTTCCTTGGGTGCACTTGAACTAGAAAACCCTTGACATTCTTTTCTTTTGAAAGCATGAAAAGCTACCTACTTGTACCCTTATCACTTCCAAGAGTTCAAATTAGGCTAATGAAATCTTTTATTCTCTACCTAGTCTAATCATTTGTCAAGATTAAGCTGTTTGACAGACTATTCTCTAATCTATTGACACGAAATTGAAACTATGGTCAAACCAGGATTGAACAATATGATTTTCCATGGGTTGTGGCATTTGAACAAGCTGCACACAAACATTATTTTGCATAATGAAAAACTAGATAGCATGAGGGTTGTGATTTAGAAATTGTTAGGCATCCCTCTCTTTCTCTTTGGTTCAAATTTGAGCATTTAGAACCAACATCTTCTCTTCCTAATATATCCTACTGACAATTTAAGCTTAAATGGTTTGACGAGTCTTCTTTTACTAACCTAACAACAAAAATTCAAAACATGTTCAACCATGATTAGGCTAGATGACTGAACAAGACTCTTCTTTCCAAACAAGTAGTGGCATTTAGACTTGCTCACTTTCAACAAAACTCTTTTTTGGGTATGGGTCTGTACCTATTCTTTTCCTGCCCTCTTTTCTTCCTTTCTTTGTTTTTGTGTTTTTCATTTTTTGACAAAATAATCTGAAACTAAAGCTATAAGGATGCTCACAGTGCTGAGCTTATTTTCTCCTACCTATCCTAATCTAACTTGGAGAATTTAGTTGTTCCAAATGAGACAATAGTGCCAGTGCAACCAGTTAAGTAGTAACAAAAATAGGTAGACAACCTAACTTCTTGTTAGAGGAAACAACAATATACTTGGATTATGTGTCTTCATAACCAAGGTTATCATATGTAGTGGAAACTTCTGATGTATTTGATCCTTGTAAAGAATCCATGTCATGAAATTTCAGCTAATCAAGACATTCATGTAATCTGCTATAGGATCATCAAAAGCATGATGTAGACTTTTTGCTTTCAAGCCTTTCATGACTAGTTGGTCACTTGTATCCCAAACATTAGTTTTGAAAACCTCATCTTCAGTCTGGTTGTTGGAAGCACAATCATCTTCAGCCTGCAATTCAAAAGGTAATACATTTTACTCTTTCTTAGGAGAAGGGAGGTTTTCCAAAAATTCTTTAGGATCTTGGAAATTGTATGACTGAATTTGAGAATTTAAAAGTTTAATGTTAGTTTCATATTTTTAAACCACTATCTCTAGAAATTTTTTCTTAACTTCAGGGTCAACTTTTCTTGACCTCAAAATGAGAAATACAGCCTTTAGGAGATCATCATCAAGCTGAAGTTCTGCTAACTTATTTGAAGTTTATCTATATAGAAGGTCTACCACCAACCTCTTCATTTTGTTCAATCAATCCGAGAAAAGGGTCACTACATCCTTTCAACCAGTCTAGTGTCTTCTACTAGTGGAGTCCTTAGGTCTATTGAGAGTTGTGGAGTCGCCAGGTGGAGGATTTCAATTTTTCTATCCACCATTAGAAATACAAGACAGAGAGGCTGAAAGTTCATGAATGTTTTTGAAAGGCTGACCTCTCTTAGTGTTTGCTAAACTCACACAGTATGTGACTAGGCCTCTAAACTTCTCAGGGCTGATTTGACACAATCCTAGGGAAATCTATGAAAACTAGTAATGTTAGTAGGCCTACTGGAGGTTAGCGGAGCCACTAGGTGGACTTTTTTATCATTTTGAAGATAAGTATTTTTGTTCCATCACCAAAAATTTACAAAAACCAATCTAGGGATATTTTGGGGTTTTCTGAGTTCCTTTATGTAGCCCTAAAGTTTTAATGAGTTTCTTCCAGTTGAGTCATCATTTTGCTAGGATGGTGAAATGGTCAGATTATACTCTTGGCTAACAGTTGAGTTTTCTATGATTAGATAAGGGTTTCTGAAGTCCTAAGGAGTACTTAGATTGTCACTAACCCATAAAGTCCCATCGTGATCCCCATTATGTTAGGCTATGAGTATGGTGATAAATCAATAGATACTGTCTGACAAGGGATTCTAAATTCTCTAAGGATGTATAATCTTGTTACTTACTCAGAACGTCCCACTGTGATCACCATTATGTTAAGTGATGAGGCAGAAATAAATCAATAGATATTGTTTGACAAGGGCTTCTAAGGTTTTAAGGAGTGCTTAGGATGTTATTTTCTCAGAGTCCCACCATGATCTCCATTATGTTAGTGTCCCATGATTTAGCAGATTGGCGGACCAAATGTGCAGGGTAACATCAGACCAGCCTTTGGAGTCCTAGGACCTAGCCTTCTTGGACTCAGAGAAGGCTCTCTCTATTTTGTGCAAAGTATGTGAACTTGTTTGCTTTTAGGTTTTGATTTTAGGCTAGTTTTTAAGTTTAGGGTTTGATTGTTTGTTTGGATTGGGTAAATGATCAAGTAGAATAGATGGACTGAGAGATTTTCAAGTCATTGGGCTATGGAGTCTACAAAAAGTCATGGAAGGTTCAACAATGGATTGGGGAGCATCACAAGGAAAATCTAGCATGGTCAGATGGATTCTCAAGGTTTGGTGAAATGAAATGAACATCAAGTTTGTGAACAAAGTAGGGCAAAGGGAAATCAAGATTCCTTTGTCAAATACTTAAAACAAGAAGGGACTTCAACACTATTTAACATAAAGAAGTAATCAATAGACAGGGCATACCAATAACTCTTTTATTAAACTTAAGCAAGTAAGCATTTTAGACAAACAATCCAATGAAATATAGAAGGTGAGAAACTCATTTAACTTCTAGTGATTTCACATTCAAGGTTAGAAAATATTTAAGATTAACACATAACTTTAATCAAGGAAGAGGGAACTCCTAGACATCAGAGCTATAAAGATCTTTGAAAAAAAATTTCAAGCATGGACAAAGGGTATGATCGAAACATAGCCTCTTTGGCAAACCTAAACAATGGTACTTCAAAGAGAGACCTCAAAACAATGTTTTAGTGATATCAAACAAGCAAGGCTTACCATAAAAAATCTATGATATATACTGTATTAAACCATTCATAAGATAAAAAGTCTTAGGTGGGTCTAGAGAGTAATTAAGAATTCTCTAAACTGACCTAGCAGAGGAAAACATAGAAGCAGTGAAGGATAAACAGAGCTAAGGTGCCTCTAAACAACATTTCTTAGTCTAAATATTTTTTCCTACTGCAATATAGAAAGATGAAACACAATGATACACAATAAAACAATAACTGAAAGGAAACACATCCCCATTAACCAAGCTCAGGGATCCTACAAGCAAGCCTTCTCCATCAATAACCAAAACAAGCCATTCACAAGCTCCACAACACCAATTTCTCTTAAAGCTCCAAAGACTATGTATTCCTCACAAGAGTCATAACCAAAACCATAAAAAATGAATCCTAAATGCTATATTTAACAAGAAAGGAGGAGAAAAAAATAATAGATTCTATAGAATCCTATTGGCTAATCAGAAACGTCACTATTGTCCTTGAGACCTTGTAAGGCCCAAGGCACAAAATATCTAAAACAAAATATATTTTTGGACATTTTTAGCAAATAAATTGGCATTTGGGCTCTGCCAAGCCTCCTAAAAATTTCCAAGTGTACATTGTTGACTTTTCCTTTGTTAAGGGCGCAACACTGAGTTTTAGGATGAATTTTCATGCCAAGGGCATAGCTCTGGAGTAGGAAATCTGGGTCAACTTGCAACAATGTTTTGAAGGCATTCCTGATGTCAGAAAAGGATCTGTGATGGCTCATTTGAATGATTGTTGAGTATAATTTCTATAACTACCCTTAGTTATCTGATTGGATCTATGTAACTTGTTCGAAAAGAAAAAATTTCAAGGCTGGTAAAGGCGCAACACCTGTCCTGGAAACTAAGCAGAAAGGTGAAAATTAGGGTGTTTTTGAAACCTTTGGAGGACCAAATCAACTCCAAATGACCTGAAACTTTGTGAGCATGCTATAATTGGGCTGAGGATTCCAAAAGTGTAAGCCTTTATTCCTGAAGATGCTCTAAGAAAAAGCGTAGCACCAAGGGTGCTACCCCCTTGGCCCTCCAAATTAGAGAAAAAACAAAATTTGTCAAAATTCTCCCAAATTTGGTGGATGTGTACCTCATGGGTTTTGATAGACCTGTAGAGAACCTTATCCAAGGTTCCAAGGTTAGCTTGGCCTTTTCCCTATTTTAGTGCTTGGATCTTGGTTTGGGCCTTTTTCAGTTTAGCCCTTGCAATTTGGTTTCTTCGGGCGTAATGTTTAATCATCTTTCTTTGGAGGTCAAGATCATGATTTGATTTCTTAAATTTAGCCTCAAAATGTATGTTGGATCTTTCCAACTAAGGCTCCTGATCATGTGCTATCTCCATGGCCAAAATATCATCTAGAGGGAGTTGTTCTGCTAAGGTTGATTCTTGTTCCCTTTGCTTTGCAAATGCCTTCTTCAATCCCATGGTTCTAGGTCTCCTCCTAGATCATCCTTCCTCATCCTCAGTCTCTTCATAAGTTCCCATGAACTCTTCTACTTTCACCTGTGCCTTTTGGGATTCTTTCCGGGCCTTGATGGCTCTAGCTTCATAGATTTCAATTTTTTCTCCTAGCTACATGTTCTCCAAGTCAAGGGCATCATTCACACTTTTGGCCCTATTCAGTTTATCTTGGAGGTCTTCAATAAGTGAATTTTGTTTTGGATAGCAAGTTTGATATTATTTCTTCATTCTCTTCATCATTGTCTATCTGAATGATTTCAAACTCCCTTTCCACCTCATGATATTCTTCTTCTTATTTTACCTTTTGTTTGCCTTTGTCTAGTGGCTGAGCTGAGGTGGATGGCATGGTCCCTTGCCTTTTGGAGGCAGAAAACACATGCCTATCTCCTCTATGATATGTGAGAGGGAAAAGCTCAAATTTTCCTACTTGAGTGCCCTCACCATGGCTGATCTCAAGCCTTTCTTTTCATCAATGATCTTTGCATTTATGTATTCTGCACTGTGTTCTTGACTTCCCTCTTGAGACTCACTTTCATTTTCCTCCATGCTAACATTACTGTTGTGATCTTCACCACTGTCATCAATCTCTTGACTACTTTTCTGGTTCATAGTGTCACTTTTGTCCTCACTATTAGGGCTATCAGTCATCATAGTTTCTTCTTCATCACCCTCCTCTGTGTTTGCAACATTATCATGGCCATTATCATTTTCTGTGTTGTCACTGTTAGAGGTGTCTTTATTAGTGTCTTCATTACTATTTTTTGTATTTTCATCCTCATTTTCCTCAACCTATTTACTATCCTCTGTAATGTCCTCATTGTTTTCATTTTCATCTATGTTGCCTTTAGCTTCTGCACTTTCCTTACAGTCATCATCTTTATCAATGATGCCTTTAGTTTCTGCACTTTCCTCACTAGCATTATATTCATCAAAACTGGCCTCTTTGTCACTTTTCTGTTCATTACTGCCCTCTTTCTCATTATGTTTCTCTTCTTCCTTATCATCATTCTCTACCTCTTAATTATCTGTTTCTTCTCCACTGTTTTTCTCACTTCCTTTGTCTTCATAATCTGCCTCTGTCTCTTCTTCATCATCCTCTTCTTCATCATCATTCTCTACCTCTTCATTATCTGTTTTTTCTTCCTCATCATCATTCTCTGCCTCTTCATTATCTGTTTCTTCATAATCATCACCTGCCTCTTCTTCATTATCATTTTCCTCTTCCTCATCATCATTCTATGCCCCTTCATTATCTGTTTCTTCTTCCTCATCATCATTCTCAGCCTCTTCATTATCTGTTTTTTCATCATCATCACCTGCTTGTTCTTCATTGTCATTTTCCTCTTCCTCATCATCTGCCTCTTCATCATTTGTCTCTTCTTCCTCATCATCATTTTCTTCCTCTTCATCATCATTCCCTTCTTGATTTGATGCTTTAGGAGAAGGTGAGGGAGGGAGGTTCTCTTGAGGAGAGGATTCATGTGTGGATGAGGAGTCATGGTCAATGGGGGGTCATGGAGGAGTGGAAGGAGGCAGATGAGATGATGAGGGTAAATTTGGCTGATGAGGAGGCTGTGGATTTGTGAAAACTTCATGGGAGATGAGAATTTCCCATGGGATACCCTGTTGCTATAATTGATGCAACACAATCATATTGATAAGAGAATGGTGAAAAATACTTTGCATTTTTTGTGAAGGAGGTCTCTTTTTCACAATGTATGAAATATTATCAATACTTCTATAAAGGTAATAGGGAAAATGTAGTAGCTTGGACCTAGTGAAGTGCATGAGCAGTCTTATATGGTAGGAATAAAGCCTAGAAAACCTACCATCGTAGGTGAAGTATTTCAGGATGATTCTCATTAAGGGCGCATATCTCTCCAATAGATGTGAAAATGGAAAAATGGATTTGCAATAAACTTGGTATCTGGGTCTCAAGAAGGGTTGATAGTGGCTCAGGTCCAAATTTTCCTGTTTGAACCACTTTTCTCCTATACTAGGTATCCTGGTGGCCATAGAAATGGTATTGATGGATAGCTCAAAGTTCACTCCTACTAAGTTTACTTCATGGTCATGGAGGTTATGGATGAAATGCATGGTAAACTCAGGATGGCTCTGGACCTGTTGTATCCTTTCACAGGAGTCAAAGAAACCCACCTCTTGGAAATATGCAACTATCATAGGAGAGGCCATCAATTCTTGGTATTCAGTGGCTCAAATTTGTTTACCCTTCCACCCTTTTTCTTCTTTCTTATAGGTCCTTGGCCTCCCTCATCACTGCCACTATTAGTTTCCCTTGACATCTTGCTTTTTTTACTCTTGCCTTGAAGGCCAAAACCCCTAATTTTTCTTTGTAAAACTGATGGAGAAATATAGGGTTTTTTTCTATAATTTGAATGAAAAGAACTTAGGAAATGAAGGAGGTGCCTTTTTACTTACCCTTCATAGGTGCTATGGAATCTTTGGAGGTGATTTCAAGGATTTTTTGAGCAAATTTGAGCTTGAGCTATTGTATAAAACCTCCTAACTGAACGCACAGTGCAAGTGCGTAGCACCGTACCAGTCAGGTGGCTGCAAGGGCCAGTCGGGCTGTTACCAAAAGCAAATTGCAGGTGCATAGCACCAGGTAGAGGCTGCATGAGCTATCGGGCAAGGGCTAAATGTGCAGAGGCTCTGGGCCTGTCGGGAAAAGGTTGAACGTGCAGAGGCTTCGGTTCTGTTGGGAAAAGGTTGAACATGCAGAGTAAAAGAGCACAGATTGCAGGGTGAATGGTCCTATCAGGCCTGTCTGCGTGTAGGGTTTAGCATGTAGCACATGGGCCTATCGGGCCTGCTCTGTGTGCAACACCAAATGCACAACACCAGGGCCTGTCGGGCTGCTCTGCACGCTGGTTCTGTCGGGTTGTCGGGTCTACACAGGATGGATGCCCAACACTGGGTCACAAGCGCACAGTGCTCCGTTAAGTTTTCTAAGGAAGGCACCCACAAGCGCATAGCACGGTGTCCCAAGAGTGTATCACAGGGTTTTTCTTGCTCGAAGTTTGCTAGAATTTAGGAATTTCTCTTGAAAGCTTCTCACTCTCTTTTGCAAGTGAAAAAATGGATTCGAGTGATAAAAAAATTGGCTTTTATACCCTTTTGAAAAATAAATCAAAATTAGAAACCCACTTTTGCTAAGGCTTTCTGTTTTTCTTGTCACTTTATCATTGATATTATTTTTACCTTTTGCAGGATGTGACTTAAAACACAAAAAATGATCTCTTTTCCTCTCAACCATTTCTCTTTGTTGTTTATTCAGGTAGCTGATATGATGGATTTTGGCTCTCATTGGCCTGTTGATGCTTTAACACTTTTTTCTTACCCATTCTGTCATATCAAAACCTGAAAAATTTCCTTCTCTGCTATTTGAAACCTAACACATCTCTTTAGCTCATTTAGTAAGGGTAAGTTCTTTAAAACATTTTTGAGGGACCTGCCCTTACCCTAATAGTGTTAAAATGTTTCTTTCCTGCATTGTGAAGTTAGGAACTCATGTTTTTACCCCCTTTTTCATTTTTGGAGTTTAACAACCTCAGTTACTCAATCATCAAACTCATGATTAGCTTGGTTTTCCATTTTGAAGCTTAACCCTATGCCTTCTTGACCATTTAGAGGGTTATGACTGGAAATTTAGGCTTGATCTCCCTCACACTGATACTCTTTGCATTTCCCTCCCTTTGATGCAGTGAAGCATGGTTACTTTGGCAAGCCCTGGAGGTCACCTTCAAGAGCTTATTAAAACTATCTTCCTGTTGTCATCATGGAGGCTTCTCATCTTCATTTCTAGTTTCAATAAATCTTCAATTCATGCTTAGTTGTGCTGATGTACCTTTGTCCTTGTGGTTTTCTGCATTGGATTCTTGGTTGACAATACTATTTAGCCAATTAGTCCTAAAAGCCATGATTCTGTTTGAACTTAGGCATGCTTCCTCTTCTTTGTTGTGGGTGTCCTTTAGTGAGGAGCTGGCCTCTTACCTTACCTATTTCTTTGTATCATAGCTATCTCAATCATGCCTGCAGAAATGTTTAGGATGCACAGTTATCCTCTTGCTGAATGTTGTCTTTGGCAAAGTAATCCTTCTTGAAGGCCCTTCTAATATAATTTGGAAAAATAGTTGCTTGACCTTCTTTCACATTTGATGCAGCCTCTGGCTCATAAAAACAGTACTTTAGAAAATCAAAGACAATCCTACAACCTATGAATCTGTAGTGATCTAGTGGGAGGATCTTTAGGAAACACATGAAGGAGTAATTTGGTTGGTGACCCTAGGTGGCAAGAGGAGGGGTTAGGCAAGGAAAAACTGAGTGCTAAGGTCAAAGGTGGCAAAACATAGTGAAGATGAGTGGCATGATCCCATGATGGGTCTTCTGGGAGTGGTAGGCTGATCATGACATGATAGAGTAGTAAAACAGTGAAAAATTTATCCCAAGTGTAATGAAGGCAGTGAGATTTCTAAACTCACAATATTCATGAATTTTATTTTTAGAAATATGGGACTGACATATAGTCATCTTCAGATAGTAAAAATTACTGATGACTAACATCTTGGACATATAGTATGCCGACAAGGGTTGATGGTTGACCCTGCGAAAGTTGTTGTAATTATAAATCTCGCAGTACCTACAACTGAGAAGCAGTTGCGTTCGATCCTTGGACACACATGCTACTATAGGAAGTTAATTAAGGGGTATGCGCTGATCACAACGCCTATGGAGTAGCTACTTAAGAAGGATGTTTCATTTTTTTGGGATGGCGAGTGTCAGAAGAGATTTAAGCTACTCAAAGAAAATATGGTCTCTACACTTATCCTCCTTTTTCCTGATTGGGTGAAGGTGTTCCATGTTTATGTCGATGCCTCTGGAATCGCCCTAGGAGCGGTCCTTAAAAAACCAAGATATGGAGACATTGATCATCTAGTTGCATTTTCCAGTAGGAAACTATCTGGTGCAAAGCTTAACTACTCTACCACGGAACGGGAGGGCTTGGCGATGGTCTATGCATTACAGTAGTATCGGCACTATCTGTTAGGAGGACACTTCAAAATGTTTACAGATCATTTAGCTTTGAATTACCTGATGAATAAGCCCGTGTTGGGGGGGGGGGGGGGGGGGAATCTACCGATGGCTATTGTTTTTCCAGGAATACAACTTTGAGATCATTTTCAAGCCAGGGAAGTTGAATGATTGGTCGGATCACTTGTCTCGAATTGAGACTGGCGAGGACCCAATCAACCTGGAAGAAGGACTACCTGATGTGTAGTTGTTTGATATTAAGGTAGTTGATGCGCACTTTGCTAACATCATTTAGTTCTTAACTACGGGCAGGGCACCCGTGGAGTATTCGGTGCAACATAAGAAAGAGTTTGTAACTTGCGTTGTAGATTTTACCATCATCACAGTTCATCTATATAATATGGGAGTATACGAAGTGCTGCAATGGTACGTTTTGGAACATGAATGACATGCTATCTTGGAAGAAGCCCACGATGGGGTTGCAGGAGGCCACTACACAGGGAAAGAAATGGAACAAAATACATTAAGCACTGGATTATGGTGGCCTAGCCTGCATAGTGACTCTCATGACTATTGTAAGGCCTGTGATACATGCCAAAGAACTGGAAGGTCGTCTTTCAGGGATGAAATTCCCCTTAAACCAAAAATGGCCTTGAAAGCATTGACAAGTGGGCCATCGATTTTGTAGGACCTATCAACCCACCCGGAAAGAAGAGAGGTGCACGTTACATTATAACTGCTACTGATTATGTAACTAGGTGGGCCGAAGCACAAGCAGTAAAGGATTGCACTTCAGATACTGCTGTGCACTTCATCTTTGAGAATATTCTGACTAGATTTGGGTGTCCAAAAATCTTGATGAGCGATAGAGGTACGCACTTTGTCAATGAAACAATACAGGCCTTGAAGGAAGAATTTCGGATCCATCATGCGAAGAGCACTCCGTATCATCCTTAGGAAAATGGAGCGGTCGAAGATTTTAATAATGTCTTAGAGCACACACTGACCAAGGTTTGTAACACCGATCACAGAGACTGGGACATGAGCATCCCATCTGTTCTGTGGGCCTATGGATCACCTGTAAGAAGTTGACAGGGAAAACAATGTTTCAGATCTTTTATGGCAAGGAGGCCATTATTCCCATGGAATACATTGTTCCTAGTCTGCGCATCACAACCTTTACGAATATGGCGATGCTTGATATCATGGAAGAGTGGTTAGCGCATCTTGTGGTTTTAGAGGAAGATCTCTTCATTTCTAATTTCCATCAACAGGTTCAGAAGGCTCGGGATAAGGCATGGCATGATCACCATATTCGACAAAAGTCCTTTGTAGAGGGTGACTTAGCGCCACTGTATGATAGCCAGTTTGCGACACACCCGGGGAAGTTCTGATAACACTAGCTAGGGCCCTATGTAGTTAAGGAAATTACGGATGGTGGGGTTGTTCGATTAGCCACCCTACGCGGCGATATGCTACCCAGCGATGTCAATGGTAGCTGGCTCAAACTGTATCGGATCAAATGGCTATATGGCCGGAGTAGCTGTATAAAATGGGATACGCCCACCAATGAAGGTATGAACAGAAGGTACCATGATATGCGCAGGTTATGGCCACCGAATTAGAAGCCCGGAGGGGTGCATCAGAGTCGCAGGAATTGTTTCTGAATGCAGCAGATGCGCTAGCCACACAAATGTACGCAAGGCATACGGGAAGTCTGCTGGGAGCACAAGGGTGCAATAAGCACATATGAGGTGTGAAAACTAGCCATTAGAACAGTAAAATCAGGTAAAAGGAAAACGTTACCATTGAAGGGAGTGGCCGGCTGAATTTAATGAGGCAATTTTTGGAGATTTTTACCATTTACTTGATGGTAAGTTCCAAGTTAATTTTACCCAACAGTTGGTCAATCGCCAAGGCTATAAAAGGAGTAGGATAGATCAGACAAGGGTTCCGTATCACTTGTACTTGGTGTTTTTGTCCTTGAAGAATTTGTGCTGTAAGAATTTCTGTGCCTATAGCGTCCCTTTCATGTTTGATCAACCTACTCCCTCTGACAGTAGCCACTCAGGGTTGGGTATCATTTTTCGTGCCAGAATGACAACCACTAATCCTGCTGAACCCTTGGAACCAGTGACCTCAGCAGGACAAGAAACCGAGGAAGTGGTGGAGATTGAGTCCAAGGCTGAAGAGGTCCTCTCCATGCCGAGCCCAACTATGAGGAAATGAAAGGAAAAATCCCAAGGCTCAGGAAAACCCACAAAATGGGTTGGGGTGAAGCCCCGTACTTCCTCAAGGAATGTAAAATCCCCACAAGTGACGCCCTGGGCACGCTCTACTCAGGAAGAGGCTCATACCGCCGAACCGATCAACTTGTTATCTCCCTTCATTCAGTCGCATAGGGCCTTGATGTGCACATCGAAGAACCTTGAAAGCCTGATCACCTACCTGCAGATGCCACTGACCCCGGGAGAGGTCCCCGTCATTGGTGAACCTTTTGGAAGGCTCCATGAGATGAAATTTGATGATCACGACTTGGCCAATTTGGAGGCCTTCCCTGAGCTAGCACCCAAGTTATACCTTGACAGAGTTCAGGAATACGACGAGATAAAGATTTTCCCCATGCGCTGGGTGTGTGGATTGGCTCGGTCTGGGCTCCTGAACTTGCTGAGGATGCCACACTTCGGCCACACTTCGGCCACTACAATATCACGGACCGTCTGGTACATCAGTTTCTCACCTTGATTCATGATGGCTGCTTGTGGATCCAGGATAGAATCCCCATCGATGCTGCGCTTGTTCATCGAATTACTGGTCTTCCCATGAATGGAATGAATCCTCTGGAGCGCGTTGGCAAGAAGTACAAGGGGGAGACTACTGAATATGTGCTCAAAACCTACCATGTGGAGTAGAATACCTGAGGCTTCATAATAAAATCCATCAGAGACTAAGGTACGTAGTTGGGCACCATGTTTTTGGCATGTAAGATGATGAGAAAATTCCAGGTCGCCTCTGTCCCTGCATACTTAATTCAGTTAGTAGTCCATTGCGGGAAAGGGGTATTATTCAACTGGGCCCAATACCTGTGCGATGAGTTTCTGGCCAATGTCCGATAATCCCAGAAGCAGGGACGAGCCTTTTGTTATTCCTAGTTGATGCTTCTCATAGCGTTGGTCGCCTGGGAAGCACTTGAGGAATCAGTCCTCCCTGAGCTCACCCAAGGCATGTGCGAAGGGGCTCATTATGCAAACTTTTGGGACTCCAAGGATGCACAGCGCATCGAGGACAACCAAGTCTTCTAGGTCCTTTTCTAGAGCAACTTGGAAGCAACCATAAATTCCCGACCGCGCTTGTCTCCCGCAGTATATGACGGGTACGAGAGCATTGCGCCCTTCCAGGTAACTATGCATAGTGTCCAAATTCTGGGCCGTAAGGACTCTGCGTGGGTTTCGCTCCCCTATATGGTTGTGGATGAATAAATTGACAATGTAATTGCGATATGGCCTCTTCACTGGAAGCTTGGTTTCACAACAGGTGCGAAGAGCACCAAAGGCACAGGCACAATGAAAGTAGTCCCACCTGTCATCACCAAGGATACCAAAGGACTGAGTAAGGGCACGGGGAAGGGCATTATCACTACATCACAGAAGGGTTCGCAGCCTGGTAAGAGTATAGGGAAAGGCACGGACGTCGTAGTACATAAATATGCGTAGTAGAATATCGATACTGAAGGACAGGAGGTGGGAGGTGCTGATTCCCCTCGAGGAACAAAGTGGACAATCGACCCTGCTAAGGGGCCATGAAAGAAGCAGCGCTCCCAATGACCTGAACATGACAAACCAGTCACACTCACTGAACGGGACCTCGAGAAAATTGTGGATGCGGTTACATTGGCTACAAATAAAAAATGGCTGGCTCTAGAAGATCAGTAGTGAGCTACGGTCGACACACTTCAGGCTGAGCTCTGAGCTCTACAGCTGAAGACAGACACACTGCAAACTAGTATGGTTCAGGTACAAACACTCTCGACAGCTAGCAGTGCAACACTTGTTACAATGGAAAGCTGCCTCTGTTCCTTGCCCGGTGCAGCCCTCACAATAAGTCCACTCGACTTAGGAGCGCAAGTCTAGGCGTGTGCAAAATTAAAGCTGAATCTCGCCAGGTTGCCTCATGAAGCGTTATAGGTTCTCCACACCTCCTTGTTTGAGGAAATTCAACACCAGGACCATCAAGTATACCAGCGGCTCAACATAGTTGAGTAGACCATCGACGAGAAGAACACCAAAGTTTCCCAGGTATAGGCTGCCTGTACCCTCGCCACCGCGCAACAAACAGAGTTGGAAAACTTAATTAGTAGACTCTGCGCGGATGTGACAGAAGAGATCCTGGTCACAACCACCCCCCAGGCCAAGATTAAGGGGTTGGTCGCAGCTGTGAAGGCCTCCAGGATGGAGATTTAGGTGGTAAAGACACAGATGAAGCAGCAGATCGCAGATCTGCAGGCTAAGTTGTAGCCAGAGACACTGCCAGAGGTATAGGCCCAGCAAACTACACTGGTTACTGCAACTACAAATGTAATTATAGGACAGATTGCTTAGGGCGCCCAATTTCTAGATATAACCATGTAGTTATCGACCAAGGTACAATGCGATCCCATCTTGTGAGAAATCAAATAGGACATACGATAGAAGGAAGAGGTGTTCGAGCATATTGAAGCCACAATGCCTACTCTAGTTCCTGCTCAACAATTAGCACGACTGCGGACTAGCTGTGCCTTTTGGGACTATATCGATGAACTCTGCCAGAAGAAGAAGACTCTCAGTGACTGTCTTAAGCCATGGGCTGATGAAGCCCTAAAGCTCTCGCAGGATATTGATATTGCTATTAAAAATTTGAACCAGAATTTGGAGAGCGTCACCGCGGTGACATAAGGACCGACATCGTAGAAGCTAGTGCATATTGCGGAGAACGCTGCTACTCAGAGTGAAGGAGTGCTACCCCCACTGATCGAGGCAGTCAAACTACTACAGGTGCAGGTGGAGACCCCACAATCATAGTGACTCGGGATGAGTCACAAGATTGTATTGGGGAATTTTTGGAACAAGGTCCCCTAAAAGCTGTGAATTTTGTGTAATTTTGTAATTTTTGATATTATTTAGTCTAGCGCAGGGGTTTTGGGTGGGGTCAAAGCCCCAAATGCAATGTAATGGGTCAAGGTTATACCAAGAGTCTGCAAACCATTACCCTAAGGATAGTAGTTTGATGAATGGGATAATACAATGCCATACTTAAAGCAGAAAGATGAGAATTCGGCAGAGCTAAAAGCCTTGGCATTATCCGTTGTAATTTTAGCAGGGACACAAAAAATAGGTGGACATTTTTGAGTCTTAAGGTAGAGAAGAATTGAGATTGATGCTAAGCATGAATTGTTAGTCCTGTTGTTGGGTTGTTTGGGTAAGGATTCCTGTTGGCTATGTGTGCGGAGATCCTTAGTCTTGCTGTGTGCAGACCCTGCTAGCTGTGTGCACAGGTGGTATTTTTGAATTGTAAGTGGATTGTGATATTAATATATATGTGAAGTACTATTGGATATCTGATGCTATCTGGATCTGTTTGGTTATGATTGATGCGAACCTGGGCTATATGATTAAGTTGCGAAAGTGTCTGTTTAATTGCTACAAATTGTGAAAGTATCTACGTTTCTGGTATATGTATATATGATCTGTCAATTTCTGCGATTATAGTGTTCTATGCTGGTAATTGGTATTACGCACGTGGATGCGAAGGTATTTCCTAGATCTATTATACTGTGGATGCTTGTAAATAAGCCTGCGAATAGATCTGTTTAGTGCGAACTTGATAGGCCGGGAACGCATACATGCTTGACTTACCTACTCTTTCTCAGGGTGCGGAAACCTGGTTCCAGCACCCTCCCATATTGCTTCAGGTGAGACTTTGGCCTGCACAAGCAGGTCACTGCCGAAATAGCCAGTAGTATAGGGGCTTGTTGGCAAACCTTAACCTCCAAACCTGGGTTAGGACCCCTTGAGCCAATAATGCCCCTCAAGCGACTAAAAAAATCCATTTTTCTTCAAACAATCCAAAAGAACAACCATTAACAATGAATCAATCCTCCTCGATGGATCCCTCTTTAGGCACCCAAGTCCAACAATCTCTTGTTGCCCCTCAAAATCCATCAGAAGATCTTCATCCAAATAATTCCCAACAATCTACCCAACAATCTCATCCTCTGTCACAGTCAGGAAGAAAATAAGCCGCGTCTCCCTATCTAGAGGCGTATCCATCGAATATGGAATTATCCATAGATAAGATCCATGGAGGGAAAAATGCCTCATGAATCCAAAAAATTGGGCAATGACAAAGAAGTGACTACCATTGTAGCCAGAGCACTAGAGGATTACCCAACAGGTAGTGTTACCATGGTGGTTAACACATCAACATCTCCCAACTACTCAGGTTGGATAGATGTTGGGAAGAAAAAGGAAAAAGGAATGTATTAGATCCACTCAACAATCACAAATTTTGTCTGTATGAATCTATAATTTTCTTAGTTTCTCTATATCGGGATGATATTAGCAAGACCTCCACCCTATATTTTAGTAGTTTATTAATAAAATATTACTTTCTTACAAAAAAAGTACTCCACCTAGTCCTTTCTTACAAGCATCTATACAAACCAGAAAGTCTTTTTCTAGATATTTTATTCTCAAAATAGGTGCACATGTGAGAAATTTCTTAAGTTTCTCAAAATTAGACGCACTCTTATGTCCATTGAAATTTGACTCCTTTCCTTTGTAAGGCTATGATGGATGCCTAATCTTTGAAAAATCTTAAATGAATTGCCTGTAATATCCAACCAATCCCGTGAAGGATCTAACCTCTGTGACATTTTGAGGAGTGGATTACTCCATTATGACCTTGATATTTTCAAGGTCCACAACCACTCATTCATTTTAAATGACATGCCCCAAGTCTTGAATTGTGTTTGGAATAACTCGCATTTCTAGAGCTTGGCATACAACTTATGCTCCCTCAATAATTACAACACTGATTTCAAATGATCTTCATGCTCCTCTTTGGTCTTTGACTAAACCAATATTTCATCCACAAAAACCAATACAAATTTGTATAAATATGGGTTGAGGACAATGTTAATTATGAACATGAATGTGGTTAGTGCATTTCTGAACCAAAATAGTACCACCACAAACTCATAGTGCCCTAATATTGTCCTAAAGGATGTCTTGCGGATGCGACATCCTTAATTTAGACCTTAAGGTAACTAGTTCTTAAATCTATTTTAGAGAACACCACATCTCCTCTTAGTTGATCAAATAAGTGATCAATTCTGGGTAGTGGGTACTTGTTCTTTACTGTAGATTTATTTGGTTTATGATAATCAATGAATAACCATAGCATGCCATATTTCTTTTTTACAAATAGCATTGAGGCTACTTAGGGTGACACACAGGGTCTAATGTACCCATTATATAACATTTCTTTCAACTGCATCTTCAAATTCACTAACTTTGACATACTTTTATGATATGGTGCTTTCAAGACTGGCACTATCTCAAGAATCAACTCAATGGAAAATTCATTGTCCCTTCTAGGTGGAAATCGTAGTATTTCTTCTAGAAATACATTGATAAACCAATTTAACACCAGGTGAGTTTCCATTATGGCCTCGTTTCTTTCTAACTCACTGATGACTTGGACCACATATAAGGCACACCCTTTTATACTACATATTTTCACTTGCAGCGTTGTGATTTTACTGACTGTGACAAGCTTTATTATCCCCTACAACACCACTTGCAAACCCTCCTCATTTAGGCGCTCCAACGACTTGTTGTAGCTGTCAATTTTGGTTTTATGGGCCACTATCCAATCCATGCTGATTAGAACGTCATACAAGAACACGGTAAAATTTTGAGAGTGGCTGAAGTCAACATGCCACTTATTATCATGGGGCATGATTCCACCATGTTTGCCACTCATATTTTGATTCTCATGGATAACTGAACTAGCCACAATTTCTCATGTGTTTTCTCTTGCAAAGCACATTTCTATGCAACCTTTGGGATGATATAACTGAAATTATAACCTAGGTCAATTAAAATTGAAATAGGTTGGTTAATGAACATACCTTACATCTCAATTACTAAATCTTGATGGTATTCCTTCTTATTATCTAATGCAACGTAAATTCATGGTATATTCTAAGCCATATCATTCAGTGTTGTTACCTCTTGCACATTGTACAACCTTGTGACATTCTGTTGTTTTTCATGACAATCTCTCCATAGATGGTTCTCTCCACATTTCCAACACTGTAAGAGCCTTTTCCTGAACCCCATGAAATCTTCTCTTACTGGTTTAGTGGGCCAGTTTATGTTGGAAGTAGTGGATTTTTGTTGATAATCATTCTTGGTAGGAGTGGTGGACTTAACATTCCTCCCTTTTTTGTCTCTTGGATTTTCCTTAGTGACAAGAAACAACCATAAAGGCACCCAATGAGGATCTAACGTTCCTCTCAGTTTAGGTTGGATATTGGCCCTCTCCAACGACAAGGGGAGTTCCTTGTATTTAACATTATATATATATATATATATATATATATATATATATATATATATATATATATTCTATAATAGCAAATAAATATAACCATATTAAACATGAAAAAATTATTTTATTGTAAAATTGTGATTTGAGAAAATATAAGTGGTAAGGCTTATAATATGTGAAACTTAATAAATAAATAAATCATTAATTACTAAAATGAAAATTCCAAATATGCATCACGATCCATACATAACATGATGGTTAAAAATGAAATTAAATTTAGAACAACAATGAAAAATAAGTAAGAAAAATTAGAACATGTTGACGTATATATATCCAATTGAAATATGTAGTAAAATCATACTATATCATTTCAATCTGCGACAAATAAATCAAAATTATGACTTAAATATTTCTAAATAGTATATATTTAAGAAATATTAAATCAAATAAATGTATGAAGGATTAATAATGTAATTATGTCATATCATCCTTAATTGTTCATGTATGCGAGTGAAAGAAGATAAAGTTAAAAGAAAAATAAAGTAAAATAAATAAAAAAAATAAAAAAACGATAATTGATATGTATTAATATTCAAATTAATCGTGCAATAAAATCGTAAATATTGGCTATTAGTATGATTCCTACCTATAACATGTCACTCAAATTCAGATTTAAACCCTCTAAATTGTATATAATTAGGAAGTATTAAATCAAATTTGTATGAAATAATTAATGTATGATCATGTCAAATTAGTAATCATTCATTTATACTAGTGACAAATATAAAATAAACAAAAACACAAAAATAAAACACAATGAATTGTAATAACATATATTAAAATCTTACTGTCATAATAGAGCAAGCCATTCCACCATGTACGTTATTCATTCAAAACGATAATGTTTCACATCCAAAGCCCACCATCACCTCATATAATGATAAACCTAACTTCATAACTTTGACTTCTTTTATTTATTGGAAAATTAGTTTTCTAACTTTCCCATTATATGTAATTAATATTTTAATATTACAATGTTTTTACTTTTAATCCTTCTTTAGTTTCTGGTCGCATGTTAATTTTCTCTCTGTTATGCTCCTCCATTATTCACATAGATAACTTAATCCACGTTCAATAAACCTCCATGGATGATATATAAAAAATGAGGATTAGTTTCATAAAAGTTTCAAAAAGATTTCATTGTGAAATAAATTTATTTACTTACCTTATCTCACTACATCGCCATTTTATTGGAATACCCTTGGAAGTTATCGCCATTTTATTGGAATACCCTTGGAAGAAAAACTTCCAGGCAAATATTACACTTTATGTACTTCTCTTTATGATAATTAGGTTATGTTTCATTTTGAAAGTAAAAACTTATTTTAACGGAAGTAAAAATTTATTTTAACACAAGTAAAATTATATTGAATTCATGTTTATGTCAAAGTTTAATCTTAAATTAATTCATATATGTAAAAATCCTAGAAAATGTGGAAAACCATAGAAAAAATAGGAATAGGTTTAGTGTTTAACTTTAATATAAGTTTCGGGAGATCAAGATCGCAAAGTAGTTAATCGTCAAACTTTTTATAAATTTGATATAAATTACAATTGAATAAGATTTCAAACTGAAAAACAAGAGACATAATTCTACTCATACATTTTTGTTTAATGGAAATTAAAATTTACAACAACATGCGTAGAGATGCAACAAGAAAAACCACAAGTACACAGTGATTTCTAGGGGAAACCAACTAGGGAAACCACTCAAGCTTCTTTTCATTAATCAACTGAATAGAGAAACTAATACAATTTCATGCTCCAAATATGAGTTCCAGCTACAAAGGTAACATTGTTCTCTCTGCCAAATGAGAGCCTCTAGCCAACACTTGGCCAATTTCTACCTCCTCCAACCTCCTACTTCCTTGCAAAATCCTTGAGGAAATTAAATCCTAAAGATAGGAATTTCCTCTTATTTTCTTGCACAATTACCAAAGATTGATAAAACACTCGCATGCAAAATTTTGTACACTCCACTAGTATATAAATAATTTTACATTAGCCTTAATTCCTCCATTCCAGTTCATGAATTTGAATTCCATACATGCATGAGCTATTTTGGGTTGATTGATCATTTAATTGTCTGATCTTTGAGTTTAACAACAATTCTACTACTCAACTGACCTTCAACTAACTCAACTAACTACTTGAGCTCAGTAAACTGAGTTCAACTAAAAATAACTCAACTAGATTTATAAATCTTAGAAATATTTACATGCAAAACTCTACTTCTAGCTTATAACTTGAATTTACTAAGTTAACCAGTAGGCAAGGACCATGTCACACAAGTTAACTACCACCAATTTGTCCTTCTGATGTGGAAATTCAATTTACTCAATTTGATTAGGGCATAAGTCAAAATTGAGCCTTTTTCTTGCTACAATTTATAATACTCCCTCTTAGCAAGAATGGGATTTTTCACCACCCCTATCCAACACTTGTGGAATGTACTGTAGCACTACCTCTCAATGTTGTTTCTACTACTACAACAACTGCAACTGAGAAGCATCCAAAAACATTGAATCAATTGTGTCTCTGCAACTGTCTACTGGGAAGACTACACTGATTTTGATTCTACATTGTGCCTTCTGCATTTCTATCAACGTTCCTCTATGCTCCTCAACATCTAAGTGCACCAAATGACACTTATCCTTCTACTAATGAACACTTTGGACCCTTGTAGCAAGGTAATGATCCATGAGGAAAGTATACTGCATCTTCTCTCCTATGGATCCAACCCAATTCTTAGTCAATTGGGGTTAAGGCTCAACATTACCCCACCTCACTCCTGGAGGTATAGTTGCATGTGTCGAAAAATATACCTCTAGCTTGTAAATATTTTTCACTCAAACTCCAATCTGCTTCACTTTCCCGATAGTTACTTATTTTAGAAAGGATTTCCCCTTAATGAAAATAAAATCATAGCCTCTATCCTCCAATACAACTACAATATCAAGTTCTTCTTCAGCCCAGGTAGAAACATAAAATATTTGAGGGAAATATGGGATCCTAAATCCCTCTTAATGGTTATAGTACCAATTATTGTATCATTGTACGTCCCATCATCCCCAATTTATATATGCATCTAGATATCCTTCTCCTCCACGCTACTAAAAAATTCCTTGTTTCCTGTCATATGGTAAGAGGAACCAAAATATAGGTATTAATAAATTCCTCTTACTGTGCTTTCCAAGCGAGCAAGGAGTATGAAATCTAGCTCAAATTAATATTCCAAGGAATCTCCTCCCGCTCCTGCTGTAGGATCCTTGCTGGATTTCCTGTGTGGACACTTTGTAGCATAGTGTTCGTATTCGTTGTAGTGAAAGAATTTTATCTTGCTTAGGTCCTTCTTCTTTCCATTATTCTAGCTGGTCTCAGCCTCACCTTGGGCATTCTTTCCCTTGAACTTCATTTATTTTCCAACTAGAGAAAAGTCATCTTCCTCTTCTTTGGATGTTACTCGATCTTTGGTATTTCTCCTGATCTCTTCTTGTACCAAATTGGACCACAAACTCTCCCAATTTGGTAATTTTTCCCTTCCATTCACGAAGTCCTGGTATTTGTGCTAGTATTTTGAAAGGCTTATAAGAGCTAGGCTCACCATATCATCTTCTACAACATTCGCCCCAACCCCTCCAAGCTCATCCTAATGTTTCAAACTTTTTCTTTCAGGGCCAATTTTATATGGTCACTTCTATTTTCGAATAGCTCAGTCAGTGTCTTCCACATAGAATATTGTGTTTCTTTTCCATGTATATTTGATACCATATGGTCTCTCACACCTTCCAAGATGATCCTCCTTGATCTTGCAGTGTCCTTCTTCCACTAGGATAACTGTTGTACATCTGATGTTGTTGGATTTTTAATGCCAGCCCGAGTGTATTCAAGCACTCCATTATCACTAAGCACTATTTCCATCAGATCCTTACAAGCTATGAAATTTGAGTTACCCTCCAGGGCATACTCCAGTCTCAGTCCATTGAAATACATTCTCCCAAATTTGAAGAAAAATTCTATACTGAAGCTGCAAATTCAAACTTCTTGAATAAAAAATTTGAAACACTGGCCTCTAATGTGACTTTAGGTCTCTTATACCATGTAAAAATTTAATATAAATTGCAACTTCTCAATATTTTAAACTGAAAAAAGAGACACAATTCTACTATACAATTATGCGAAATGGAAATCACAAAATAGAAAAACATGCATAGATATGCAACAATCAAAACCACAAGTACACAATGATTTCTAGGGTAACCCAAGTGGGAAAAACCTCTCAAGCCTCTTTGCATTAATCAACTGAATATAGAAACTATTACAATTTCATGCTCCAACTTTGAGCACCACCTGCAAAGGTAAAACTGTTCTCTCTTATGAATGAGAGCCTCTAGCCAACATTTAGCCAATTTATTCCTCCTCCAACCTCCTATTTCCTTGCGCAATCCTTGAGAAAATTAAGTACTCCTAAAAGATAGGAATTTCTTCCTATTTTCTTGCGCAATTCACAAGGATTAATCAACTTCATCCATGCAAAATTCTATACACTCTATTAATATACAAATAATTTTACATTAGCCTTAATTCCTCCAGTCCAACCGAGGAATTCGAATTCCATGCATCATCATGAGTTATTTAGGGCTGATTGATCAATTAACTGACATATCTCTAAGTTTAAAAATAATTCTACTATTGAACTAACCTTCAAACTTGAGCTTAATTAATTGAGTTCAAATAACAATAACTCAACTATATTTCTAAATCTTAGCAATTTTTACATGCACAAATCTAGTTCTAGCATATAACTCGAATTTACTGAGACAACTAGTAGATAAGGGCCATGTCACACAAGTTAACTACCACTAAGTTGTCTTGTTGATGTGGAAATTCAATTTACTCAATTTGACTAAGGCATAAGTCAAATTAAGCTGTTTTCTTGCTACAATTTCTAACATAATTATGAGTACTCAATAGGGAACCAAATAGCCCTTGAAAATAAGAAGTTGGTAAACAAAGAAGTTTCTTTGGGTATTTCAAAGCATTCTCATGAAACGAAATCTTCTGACACCGACAAGGAGTCTCCTTCAACTCTCAACAATAATATGCAAATTGCTTTGGATGAAACACCTCCCCTTGGGTGGACCAAGGTTGTGAGAAAGCAAGGATTACTCCTGAGAGATATGTTTAATGATTGATACAGTAAGGTAAATATGAATATGGGTATCCTCTTTTCCTTCTTAGTGTCACCACATTGCCAAAGAGAATCCATATCCCATGGTGTATTCACCCCAACACCACAAGATTTTCTCCACTACTAGTGAGCATCCATAGTCCCAATGGAGATATTTGCATTCCCCTCTAGGATAATGTGAAGATATGATAACATAATTTTTTAAATCAACATGTTTATGCATTAGGGTATTCCCTAATACTATAGGCATTTCTCTATTTCCAACTGTAGAAATTTTTAATAACTGATATATTATTCACCGAGATTCTCCTGATCACACACTATTTTAGCTTCATGAACAATACAGAATCTCTTCTACCATTGATCATTACATGTGGAACTAAAATCAATTGCATGCGCACATTAAAACCATAAAAATTCACACATATGAACACAGTATTTCATGGGAAAGCTTAAAGCTGAAAACCCCCAACTATCTGTATATTATATGTCATAGAGATCATGTAACAATCATTGTACAAATCTCCTCACAAGCTCTCAGCACAACCTCCAATTGCTACACACTAATCAAGCTAGATCTAGCAAAACACATGCTCCAATCTCTGCCACCTGATAGCCAGCCTCTATTGTGTAATCAATGTTGTAGGATGGCTCATTAAATAACATAAACCACCTGGCTTGTACTGCACAATCCTCATGGGCTTCTCCAATCACTGGTAGTTGCAAATATGCAACAATATAGTCACAACTGATAGTTAACCTTCTCTTTCACCTATCTCTGCACTGGTCTCCACTAAAACTGTCCATGCACTGAAGTTAACTGATGTATTCTTTAGTTGATTAATGAGTTTATAATTAGTGAATTAATTAATAATTAATTCACCCCACTCTCACTAGTGTATCAATCAGTTAGACTAGATACAACTAGCTCAACTATGTTTAGATTAGTTAAACTGAACACAACTCCATTAACTTCCTTAATCAACTCCACCAAACTCTCTCACATGAGTTCTAACTGAATTCTTCATGCAATAGCTCCACTTAACCCTCAGGAATAGCGTAATTCCTTCTGTCAGCTCCTGTGCCACATCTGTGCACTTAACTGAAGTGCTCCAAGAGAATAAGATAATGTTTAGAGTCCAAATATTATTAAGAGCTAATAATATTCGACATATCTATTTTTAGACTGGCAATCTAAAAATAAATTCCGCCCAGTATGTCTAAAAATAGAAGTCCATCTATTTTTTCCGACTTGACCAACCATCCACAAATAGCATCCTGCAACTCATAGAACATGATCCATATGTCGAAAAATAGACATAGTCTAAAAATAGACTTTGCGCCAAAAATAGCCTGCGGGCCCACTTAGTGAAGGCGACTTCTTTCCACTAAGCTCATCATCTTGTTGCAATCTCAACACTCCCTCTCAACAAGATAAGGATTATCTTCCACCCCTATCCTGCCTCTGTGGTATTTGAATTTTCTCCTGGTGAGCGCCTTCGTCAAGATATCAGCATCCTGATCCTCCGTGGGAATGTATGAAAGTAACATGATCTTCCGCTGCACACAATCTCTGATATGATGATACCGATCCGTGAAGCCATGCCGCCTCAACTCATCCTCCTGTCTGTACCATGATCCATATCCCGATGTGCCTCTGAGATATGTGCCTCTGAGATATCTCACTACATGCTTGCCTGCCTTCCAGAAGAGCTTGGTTGGCTTAACCATAGCTTGTGAAAGCTGGTTCACAGCATAGCATATGTCGGGTCGTGTATTAACCAGATACATAAGCGACCCCACCAACTGTCGATAAACAGTGGCATCCACTACCTCCGCCGAAGTAGCATCCTCCTTCCTCCAACCACCAGAAAGAGGAGTATCAACAGGCTTGCAGCCATGCATGTTGAACTTCTCCAGTATCTCCCGGGCATACTTACCCTGAGAAACAAACAGTCCACCACTGCGGTGCCAAATTTCCAATCCCAGGAAATAGTGAAGGAGGCCCAAGTCCTTCATCTCAAACTCTTTTGCAAGATCATCCTTGCATGAGTGTATCAACAGTTCATCACCTGTCAAAATCAAATCATCTACATAAAGTACAATGATCAGCAACTTACCCTCCACCACAATCTGGTATAGGTTCGGATCTGCCTCACTCTTGGAGAATCCAAGTCCGGTGAAATAACTGTCTATTCGTGTGTACCAAGCACGAGGTGCTTGTTTCAACCCATACAACGCTCTCTTGAGCCTGCACACATGCGACTCACTGCTGAAGATCTCGAAACCTTAGGGCTGCTCTATGTACACCTGCTCCTCAATCACCTCGTTGAGGAACACAGTCTTCACATCCATCTGATGAATGTGCCACCCCATCTGTGCTGAGAGAGCAAGAATCGTCCGTATGGAAGAATACCTCGCGACAGGTGCAAAGGTCTCCTCATAATCGATCCCCTCAATCTGTGAAAAGCCTTGGGCAACAAATCTTGCCTTGTACTTCTCCACACTCCCGTCAGCTGCCCGCTTCACTTTGTAGATCCATCTTGAACCCACCACTAATTTCCCTTCCGGCCTCGGGACAATCTCCCATGCACTGTTTTTGACAATCAAATCATACTCTTCCACCATGACATCTACCCATGCGGGATCCTCCACATCTTCCTTGAAATAGGATGGCTCCGTCACGATACATTGACTCATGAGAGCCATGTATCCAGTGTACCGATCAGGTGACTGTCTCTGTCTATGTTGTGATGTAGGTGCTCCTACAATCCTCTCTGCATCTTGAGCCAGTCGCTCAACTTCTGCAGTGCGCTTCCGCCCTCTGATGGTTGGCGCTGCATGAGTGGTCTCTTCCACTCCATGAACTTCCTCTTGTGGCTGATCCACATCCTGAAGCTCATCCTTAGGAACTAATAGCTCCTCATCTGCATGCAAGTGTGGCTCCATATCAGGCGAACACTTCATGGCTTTCTCCTCATGAAATTTGATATCCCATCGCACAATAGTCTTGCAACTGTCTGGAAAATACACACGATAGTTGTGGGGTGTATTAGTGTACCCCACAAATATCCCAACCTCTGCAGTTGGCTCCAGCGTCTTCCTAGCATCCTTCGTCACATGAATGTAAACAGGTGAACCAAAAATCCTCAAATGGGAAATATCAGACCTCTTACCAGAAAATGCCTCCTTGGGTGTACTCATGCCAAGTATCCTGTGAGGACAACGGTTCTGCACATATACTGCAGTATTGCATGCCTCATCCCACAAGTGTATGGGAAGGCCCTGATCATGCAACATCGCCCGTGCAACACCCACGATCGTTCTGTTCTTTCGCTCAACAACCCGATTCTGCTGTGGGTTATGAGGTGCTATGAGCTCTCTTCGAATTCCTTTTGCACTGCAAAAGTACTTGAATTCGCCAGAGATGAATTCACCACCATTGTCGCTCCTGAGAGCCTTCACCTGCTTCCCCTATTCTTTCTCAACCAATGCCTTGAACTCACAGAACTTTGAGTATGTCTCGCTCTTCTTCTGCATAAAGAAGATCATCACATAGTACCTGTGCTTTGCTGTCGAATCTATTGAGAAAGGTTGACACACGTCTGTGTGAATTCTCTCAAGGATCGTCGTGGCACTACTATCCTTCTTGTGAAAGGTGGCTTTCACAAATTTTCCCAAGGTACATCCCTTGCATTGATCTGGCTGCACAAGAGTACCCTTAGGAAGCCCAGTAGAAATCTGTTGCAGTATCTTCAAAGCTCCATGGTGAAGGTGGCCCAATCTCCGGTGCCACAACTCGCCATCATCTCAGCTCACCACTCCTTCTGCCTTGCCTGCCATTGCTGCGCAGCCATCTACCTCCAATTGATAAAGTTTTTTAACTCAAACCCCTATCCTTTGTGTCTCACCAGTTTCCTTACTGCGCAGGAAAGCCTTTCCCTTGCTAAAGACAACATCATATCCCTTGTCTTCTAACATCGCCACAGAGATCAGATTCTTCTTCAATCTTGGAACATGCATCACTTCCTTCAATATGAAGGGTTTACCAGACTCCCTCTCAAAGGAAATTGTACCGATACCGGTCGCATTGTATCTACCATCATCACCCATCTCGATGTGCACTCCAAGATCTTTCTCATCCAGATCAGTAAACAAATCTCGATCTCCTGTCATGTGAAAAGATGCACCAATGTCAAGAAACCACACTGAACCCATCACAATTGAGAACAAGCATGCGATCAACGAAAAATCCAGCTCAAACTGCAAGGCTAAGGCCTCTCCAGCTGTAGATCTAGTAGCCTGCTTATTTTTCTTCTTCTGTGGACAACTAGTGGCGTAATGTCCGTGTTGGTGACAGTGAAAGCACTTCACCTTGGACATGTCCTACTTCTTGCCTTTCGCACTGGATTGAGAAGATTTCTTGCTCTTCCCCTTCTTTGCTTTGGCATCCAAAGCGCAATTCTCTTCATCAGAGTTCTTTGATGAAGATCTATCCCTGGTACTTCGCCTTATCTCCTCTTGCACAAGATCCGACCAAAGTCGCTCCCATCTTGACAATTTCTCCCGACCATTGACAGAGTCCTGATAGGAATGCCAACTATTTGGAAGCCCAAGGAGAGCCAAGCTCACCAAGTCCTCATCATTAATAGTAACCCCCAAACTTCCCAGCTCATCCCTACATTGGATGAACTCCGTGAGGTACTTGGGAATACTGTCGCCTTTATCCATTTTTATGTTCCTGAGTTTATCCTTGAGCGCCAACTTCCTCTGGTCGCTCTTGCTTTGGAATAAGTCTATCAAAGCTTTCCACATCAAGAATGGAGAAGCCTTACCATGAAGGTTGTATACTATGTGATCCTTCACACCTTCCAATAGAATCCTTCGACACTTTGCTGTCTTCTTTTGCCATGCGTCAAGTACAACAACATCACTAGAAGTAGGCTTTGGAATTTCTGCATCTATGAACTCCTTCAACCCATTTTCATCTAGCACCACCTCCATCCTATCCTTCCATGCAATATAATTCGAGCTTCCCTTAAGGGCATACTCCAATCGCAATCCGTTGAAAGACATCTCAACTTTGACACCAAGAAAACACTACTGCAAATTCGAATTCCACCAGCACAAAACTCAACCGCTTCAATGTTTTGCAATTGCTCCAATGATCAATATCACTCTAATACCATGTAGAAATTTTGAATAATTGATATATTATTCACCGAGATTCTCCTGATCACACACTATTTTAGTTTCATGCACAATATAGAATCTCTTCTACCATTGATCATTACATGCGGAAATAAAATCAATTGCATGCGCACATTAAAACCATAAAAATTCACACATATGAACACATTATTTCATGGGAAAGCTTAAAGATGAAAACCCCCAACTATCTGTATATTATATTTCATAGAGATCATGTAATGATCATTGTACAAAGCTCCTCACAAGCTCTCAGCACAACCTCCAATTGCTACACACTAATCAAGCTAGATCTAGCAAAACACATGCTCCAATCTCTGCCACCTAATAGCCAGCCTCTATTGCATAATCAATGCTTTAGGATGGCTCATTAAATAACTTGAACCACCTGGCTTGTATTGCGCAATCCTCATGGGCTCCTCCAATCACTGGTAGTTGCAAATATGCAACAGTATAGTCACAACTGATAGTTAACCTGCTCTTTCATCTATCTCTGCACTGGTCTCCACTGAAACTGTCCATGCACTGAAGTTAACTGATGTATTCTTTAGTTGATTAATGAGTTTATAATTAGTGAATTAATTAATAATTAATTCACACCACTCTTCACTTGTGTATTAATCAGTTAGACTAAATACAACTAGTTCAACTATGTTTAGATTAGTTAAACTGAACACAACTCCATTAACTCCTCAATCAACTCCACCAGACTCTCTCACATGAGTTCTAACTAAAGTATCCATGTAATAGGTCCACTTAACCCCTAGGAATAGCGTAATTCCTTTTTTCAGCTCCTATGCCACATCTGTGCACTTAACTGAAGTGCTCCAAGAGAATAAGATAATGTAAATAGTCCAAATATTATTAAGAGCTAATAATATTCAACATATCTATTTTTAGACTGGCAATCTAAAAATAGATTTCGCCCAGTATGTCTAAAAATAGAAGTCCATCTATTTTTTCCAACTTGACCAACCATCCACAAATAGCATCCTACAACTCATAGAACATGATCCATATGTCTAAAAATAGACTTTGCGCCAAAAATAGCCTGCAGGCCCACTTAGTGAAGGCGAATCTTTTCACTAAGCTCATCATCTTGTTGCAATCTCAACACCAACGAGCATCTATAACCCTGTTGTAGATACCTACATTCCCTTATTATATGTGTGGATACAATACTACAATTTATATTAAATTGAGATGATTACACACTAGGTGTCACCCTAATACCATAGACATTAATGATCCACTGCCATTGAGCACCTATAGCCCCGAAAAAGATGTCTACATGCCCCATATATATATATATATATATATATATATATATATATATATATATATATATATATATATATATATATATATATATGTATATATATATATATATATAAGAGGGATGGTGTCTGATAGTGAAGGTAAGATGATGTACTCATGTCATTAATATTTCTCATTAAGTATTCTAATCTCTCATGGTTTTGACTCTCCCACACATTAACTAGTTTATTTTATTAGTAGATAATTTTGAAATAGAACGGTGTAGACGTGTGATCTATCCAACATTTCAGATGGTTACTCTATCCATCCATCATAGGTGGATGTAAAAGTCTGAGCCAACTAGAAGTGATTAGTTAGAATTGAGTATCTAAGTGTTTTTGGAATATGGTTCCCAAAAGTAAATCCTCATTCAACCTAATAGGAATAACATGATAATAAATTTTAGTTACATTTTCCAAAACACATCAAGATGATGTATTCTAGGTAGGGGTCATCAATCAATAATTCATTCTTGCTAGGATTAGTTAATGTTTTCAAGATATAAGGGATTCATATTTATTTATTTTAACTTCCAAAATTACTTGTGATAAGAACTATGAAAATGTTTATTTATTTACAATCTATATACATTGTGGATTCAATAGAAAATTTGATAAAAGTAATCGAATAACCAATGCAATCAAGTCATACAATTAATTACTCCATACCTCCTAACTCTGTGTTTCACTTCTTCTTTTTTTCGAAAAGGAGTAAGTTATCTCGACTAACCTGTTTCCTAATAATAAGGAGATGTCTAGGTAATAATATGTTGATGTTCTTTGAAAAGCTTCATCAATCTAGTCCTCCACAAAGTCATAGTGCTTTGTGTGAATGTTTAGTGGATCAAACCTCTCAAGCATAAAGTTTCTTGCAATGATTTCATTGGAAGACCTTTCATAGATTCCCTTCTCATTACAAAGTTAGTCCCATGGAAATTCATATATTTGTGACATTATTGCATATTACGATTGTTATAAGAAAAATGGAAATCAATGCTATTAGATTCATCATCCTCTACATAAATATCATAGACAATTTCATTATTAAGAAAATGGAAAAGTGTTGTCTCAATTATATCCTCATGCTCATTATGCTTAAGTATTGAAGAGATAAAAGTTTCACAATCATGATAGACTATAACTTGTATTTGAATAATCACCTATTTTAATATTGCAAGAAATTAATAATTCAAAATTATATTAATCATATATTTGGTTTAGAATAATCAACATGAATGTCAAATGAAAAAAAATGAACTATTGAAAACATCATCACATACCTTTTAATTTGTAGGATATTACTGAGACTCTAAATAACTTGATTGAAAATGGCCATGATCAATTGATTATTGATGTGCCTATACTATGGATTCTTCCTGATTAGGTGTCGTAGTTGTATCTTCTTAAAAATTGATTTCTTTACAAACTTCATTAGTAATATGATCAGGGAAGTCAAATAGGGATAAACCAAATTCAACTTTGGCCATTAAATTGCAAGATTATTGAGGACATAGATATATTTCTAGATTTATAATACAAGGATATTCCTAGTATTCAAAACTTGAGATTATCATGTCTTGTTTAGTGAAACATTCAATTTGTAAAGCAAGAGAGGACAAGCATGTTTCTTTAGAATAATCAAACTCATCCTTCTAACTTACAACTTCAAATTCTTCATCATTAACATAATATTTTCTTTCTTGAAACCCTAAATCAAAATTATTACAATGTTAATCCAAAATGAAACAACCTCCACTTATTGATTTAGATGGATACATACTTGTACAAAGTTAACGAAAGATTATGAGAAAATCCTTAAAAGAAGAAGTGATATCAGGAGGAAATTCCATGTACCATTGTCAGGTGTCACCTTCTAGAGAGAACATGAACAATTTCCTCTGAATGTATTCAAGACAAACTCCGATGTCCTATATACACTCAAGGAAATAAATAAAATTTAGAGTAGGGTCATCGTTGTCATATTCTTGAAGCCAAGGGAGATAATTGTCCCATATATTTGTGTCAGGTATCTCATTAGGAAAACTAGGTATGTTAGAAAAATTAAGAGGAGCAAATCATATGGATACTAAAGAAGCCCAAGAAAAATACATTTAAACAACGTGAACAATACAAATAAATTAAGGAGTCACCCAATGAAAAATTAAATAAAGAAATATTTTCTTGAAACTTTCAAAGAGTGTGCTACTATTCTCTTGTTCACTAGTAGATCATAGAGTTAATTCTTTATGGTTTACCAAGGAAACACAATCTTTACACTCCACTCCCTGTAAACGACACCAAAAACAATGTTGTCTCTTAGATTGTTCCTGGTGATAAGAAACAACCCTAATGACATCCAATTAGGATCTAATGATACTCCTGCTTTAGATTAGAGATTGGCCTTATCCAACCACAGGGGGTATTCCCTATATTTAATATAATTTATATAAATTTTCTATAATAACAAATAAATATAGCCAGATTAAACATTAAAAAAAAACATTTTATTGTAAAATTGGGATTTGAGTAAATATAGGTGGTAACACTTATAATATGTGAAATTCATTAAATAAATAAATCAGTAATGACTAAAATATAAATTCCAAATATGCATCATGATTCATATATAACACGATATAGTTAGAAATGAAATTAAATTCAGAATAACAACGAAAAAGAAATAAGACAAGTTAGAACATGTTGGCATATATATATCCAATTGAAATGTGCAGTAAAATCATACAATATCATGTATCTATATCACTTCAATCTACAACAAATAAATAAGAAATTTGACTTAAATATTTCTAAATAGTATATATTTGAGAAATATTAAATCAAATAAATTTAAGAAGGATTAACAATGTGATCATGTCATATCATCCTTAATCCTTCATATATGCCAATAAAAAAAGATAAAATAAAAGAACAAAAAAGTAAAATAAATAATAAAAATAAACCAAAATTTAACTGGTATGTATTAGTATTCAAATTAAGCGTGCATGAAATCATAGATACTGTGTATTAGTATGATTCCTACCTACAACATGTCACTCAAATTCTGATTTAAACCCTCTAAATAGTATATATTTAAGAAGTATTAAATAAAACATGTATGAAATATTTACTGTATAATCATATCAAATCAATAATCATCCATGTTTTACCAATAAATACAAATATAAAATACACAAGAACACATGAAAAAAAACAATGAATCATAATAACATATATTAAAATTTAAAATTTCACTATCAATGCAACATGTATGCTATGCCTTCAAAACAATAAGTTTTCATATCCAAGCTCACCATTCTCCGATATAGTGTTAAACCTAATTTCATAACTTTGACTCATTTTATTTCCTCGAATGTTAGTTTTCTAACTTTCTCGTTATGCCACTAATATTTTAATATTACAATGCTTTTACTTTGAATCCTTCTTTAGTTTCTGGTCACTCATTAATTTCCTCTATGTTATGCTCCTCAATTATTCGCTTTGATAACTTAATCCATATTCAATCAATCTCAGATCATATATAAAAAATGAAGATTAGTTTCATAAAATTTACAAAATGATTTCAACGTAAAACAAATTTATTTCCTTACCTTACCTCATTTTCTTACCTTGCTACATCATCATTTTCTTAAAATACCCTCGGAAGAAAAAATTTCTAGTAAATATTACACTTTTTATACTTTTCTTTATGATAATTAGGTTATGTTTCATTTTAAAAGTAAAAAATTATCTTAATACAAGTAAAATCATATTGAATTCATGCTTATGTTAAAGTTGTATCTTAAATTAATTCATATGTGTAAAAATCTTAGAAAATGTGGAAAATTCTAGAAAAGATGGGAATAGGTTTAGTATTTAACTTTAATATAAGTTATTTTCCAATTTTATCATACCAATAAAAAAGAGAGATACAAATTAAGAGGATAAATAGAGATGATTAATTTTAATATTGGGTGGAGAGCTATGAGGAAGTGAAAATGCGATTTTGGAGTCTGAAATATTTAAGGGTTGAAAATTAATGAGATTAATAGCAATAAAACATATTGGGCATAAATATATATGTGTATTAATTCTTGTTTTAAATCCCGATAATATTTCACACATGTGAATGTGTGAAAACAAGGAAATAATCATATCCCTAAGTGATTGATTCATTGATTATTATTACTATAAAAATATTATGTTTTGAAAATAGAATTTACTTTTAGGCAATCTTTAAGAGTTTACACTCATGTATTTAATTTTTATTTCTATCACTTTATTATGTGTTTATGGATCATGCTATTTTATTTCTTTAATTTAGAATACCATTTGTGTTATATATATTATAAGTTAAAGGTAGATGATATTATGACTAAGTATACTTTGTGAGGGGATAATGATTTTGATTAAACTTCAAAATATTAAAGTAGAACTTAAATGTAAGGGGTAGGTTAAAATGATGAAAATGAATTTGAGAGGCAAAACAAGGATAGCAGTAACTAGATAGAGGCTCATGTGAGGTACAATTTACAGAGGTAGCCCAGTTTTTAAAGAGATTCATATTGGGATACACCACCCTCCTTGATTATATCGTGTGGATTTCATCCCTTTTCCCTTGACATTGGTCTTATCTCTCTTTTTCTAGTCTATTCAGAACTCAACTTTATGTTTGGATTTATCAAAGGAATATTTTGCCTTTTGAATAGTGTTGTCTAATGTTCTTGGCTCATCAAACTCAATCCTTTCTGGATAACATTTCAATAAACCATTGAGTTATATTTGAATATTCACTTTCTCATCTTTGATTTATGGCATTTACCACAATAACTCAAAAAATATATTAGTGATTGATCAACAAAAAGCTACCCTAGCTTATGCTTGTGAAATTATTTAAATTTGCTATCATAGTACCTCTCAAACAAATAATTTTCTTAGAAATATTTCTCAAACTTTCTCCATGATAGTTCCTTCTCCCTAATTTCCTTAACATTTATCAAATTCTCCCACCATATATTAGATTTTCATTTCAAATTGGAAATGGCTACTTTAGCCTTCATGTTTTCAGAGTATTCATACACTTTGAAGTATTTATTCATTCCCAACAGCCAAGCTTTAACCTCTTCAAACTTATTTGTTTCTCTATCAAAGGTAAGGGGATTTTCTTTCTTGAACTCTTTCAACATTGAGCAATCATCCTTTGACTATAGTGAATCCGATGACTTGTCATGGATGCTTGACTCTCTTTTTGGAGTGCTCAGTGGGGTTTCTCCTCTCATTGTGTCTTCACTTGCTTTCCTACATATTTTACTTGACTTGCTATCTTCTTCCCTATTAGTCTCCAATCCCTACTTCTGGATATTTGATGGGTTTTTCTTAGATTTGTTCCTACATAGATACATAGCATCCACCTCATGTTTCTTTTTCCTTTGTAGGTCTAATAAGGTCTGCAAAATCACTTCATTCACCTCTTCTTTCCTTTCTCGTGCTTTGGCAATATTTTCATTATCTACCTTGCAACTTATCAATGCAACTCTCAAGCTCTTGAGAGTATCCATGCAATCAGGGGAAATTTCCACTAAATTCTTCCCAACCGAGTCCCCTTCCCAATTATGATGGGATATATCCATGTTGTACTGTCCCATTATGACACTCATTCCTTTATTTCTTGTTGAAAATTGGTGTATTCTTATCTCTTCCTCTCTCTTTGTGTTGTTACACACAAACTTGTTAATTAAATCAAACACAAATAAATATATTTACTCATCACCTTGGTATACCTTGCAATTAACATGTTGACCTAAAAATGGATGTAAAATCAAATCCCGTGTTAATATGTAGGTTAGAAAAAAAAAAAACATATTAGCAATTTTTCAAGCCAACAATCATATCATTTATAAGTGTTTATCATGCGTGCATGTGTGTGTGTGAGCCTTTTCAAGCCTCACATTGAACCTTTTCTCTAATACCACTTTGTAACACTCCATACCACCCCCTTGTTCTATCTCAGGTTTGGAAAGGTGTTACATGATAACTTAACTTGAAATCTAAGGTTTGTTATGAAGATGGGGTTATGAAAATCCTCCTTTTTCAAATTTTACAAAAGTAAACTTAGATACCACCATCGCATCCATCTCACTGAGAGATTTTCAATGATATAAATTTTATCTTGGTCCAACTCTCGGATTGAAAGTTATGTTTATTTCAAGTTTACTCAATTACATAATGCCACATCAACAAGGGAATCTCACATGGAATCCACGTTTAGTTGACATGGCTATTCCATGTCATTACAGGTAGTTTCACCTCACCTAGGGGCCCTTATGTGGCATTCACATAACTCTTTCCAGACCCATGTGGTGTTGCTACGTTAGTGTAACATTAGTATAATGCAAGACCCATAGCCACCCCCCCTGTTAACACACGGTAGACCAGGGGGGAGCGCAAGGTGTGTTGGAAAAATACTGAGAGGGGGGGTGAATCAGTATTTACTGCATAATCAAATCTTTTTATTTTTTCATTCCTTAAAACCCATACGCTACTTTCCTTCAGTAAACTAGCGTATATACGCGGATCCCCTTTATGAAACTAGCGTATACACAGAGATCTAGATCTGTCATTAAATCTTTACTTATATTATTCCATCATTCATTCATCAGATGTTCAATAAACAGTAAACATGTGCAGTAAGAACAGAATAAACCATCACACAAAGCATCACACATGAACACCAGGATTTTTAGGTGGAAACCCAAATCGGGAGAAAACCACAGCTGCAGTTGCTCAGCCTTCAATATTTTATTATAGAGAAAACATCTTACAACATATGTGCTGGCGCAGACTTGACCAGCACGCAGGCACCCACCTGCGCTCGTTTACCGGCCTCTCCTGGAAGGGAGCTCCAACCCCCTGACTCGTTTACCAGCCTCTCCTGGAAGGGAGCTACGACCCCCCGATCTCGTTTACCAGCCTCACCTGGAAGGGAGCTACAACCCCCTGACTGAAGGCTACAACCCTCAGCACCACCTTGGACCACGTTTCATCAATTTTCACACTGGATCCAACCACTTCAATAGAACACCACTTGCGAGTTGGAAAATGAACATGTTCCCGGAGCGGACCCTTTTCAAACTTTTAGCACAAACATAATCACCAACGGATACTTAACAACACAGATCGGATAGCGAAGCACGGCGGAGAACAGATCGGATGTTCATACCCTTTGCTTGACAAACCTAACGGATTTGCGTACGCGCTTTCCCGCTAACGATGTCGCGTATATACGCGCTTCCGTCCACAGACGAGTGTATACCTCGGTGTATATTTTATTGCGCATACGCTTTTTCTCTTCAGCGAAGCGTATATACGCGCTTCCTCCCTACGTAGTAGCGTATAGATCTTCAATCATTACAGACGACATGCTTCATCGGATCGGATATTCGATTCCCGGATCTGCCTTTTGCTTCGAGACGGATGTTCGCCTAGATGCTAGCCTCATCACGGATCTAAGCCTTCCATAATCAGATCTAGCAAATACAAGAGCAATTGGATCTAGATCCCCTTCTTCATCATTGGTGCATCATACATTCAGATTTATCATTCAAGTGTAACCCTTTCCATTCGAATGTACTTGAGGAGAGAAGTATTCATTCAAGCTCGAACCTCTTGCACTCGCATTCTGTGTGGCCACAATGAATGTGTTCTCCTTATATAGGTTTATCCTTTTTCAATACCATGAGCCCCTTTTTCAATACCATGGGCAAAAACAATACCATGAGCCCAAAACTACCTGGACGGGGTCAGTGGGGCGGATCATTACCCAATACCATGGGTCAACACCATGTTGGTTACCCCTGGTTTTGCACTTTTTGAGCGCTTTAGCCCATCGCGACATGGCACGTTCTTTTCGCGTGCATACGCGTCTGTGCATACGCGACTTCCCCTAGGCCAATCCGCGTATACCTAGAGACATACTCTTTCTCATCATAGAATCTAGCACATGCTGAAATCCTTTCTTCATTGCCTTCTGTACTCATTGTAGATACATCAGATTTACTTCATCAAGAACATATTCTATCAAGCACAAACTTCATCAAGTAAGTTGCCATCATCTTCATCAAGGGGGTTGCCATTCAAGGACAACACTCAGCATCATATTGCTAACAAACATCATTTCATATCAGATATACATCATCTACCAAGTCCAACAAGTCAATAATAACTTCATCAGGTGGATTGCCATCAAGGACAACACATGTCAACAGTCGCATGTCTTCATCTTCATTCAGTGGGTTGCCATCAAGGACAACACTCTGCATCATATTTCCAACAATCTCCCCCTTTGGACTTGATGGCAACCATGATGGTGATTGGTTACCACAACAGATTTAAGACAATATTTGACACCATTCTTTCTCTTCATTCAAACACCATGTCACTCTCCCCCTTTGACATCAAGGGCAAAGGGCGGATCAACACCAACATACTCTCCCCCTTTTCTCCTCATGTAGAAGAAGCGTTCTGCAGATCTGATGAATACTGAAGTGACCAAGCTCCCCCTAAGTTCATGCTGAAACTTCAAACATATTTTTCAATGAAGTACATGACTCTATGACATTCCTATCACCAATGACTCATACTTACATCAAAGATTTATCCAAGTGGATTTACATATAAGACTCAAGTACCCTACCAAGTGGGTTTACACCATTCAACTCAGCTACCCAACCAAGTGGGTTTACAAATTTGACAAGTCCTTACATGACTGAATATTACAATTTTACATCATGGGTCTCAACAAGACCTTTTCAACAAATTACAAAGATGACCATTTAAGACCAACACCAGAAAGTACTTAAGAAAGAGAACATATTTCAGAACCATCATAATGCCAACATTGCATTATACTCAGCAAAGTTAATGCTCCCCCTGAATCTGTGCAACCAAGCAATCTTTCCAAATGACTAAGGCTCCCCCTTAGTTTGTGCATCCTGAAAAATTCCACCAACAAATCATCAAGGCATCTTAATCAAAACATTAGAAACAGAATTATGAGAACTGGAACACCACCAGAGATACCAAACAGTATCAGAGATACCAAACAGCACTGCAGCTGTGCTGAAGAGAGATGAACCAACCAAAAATTGTCAGCAATCAGTCATACGCGGTTTTCTTTGCAGGAACTAGCGTATATACGCGACCGTGTTTCAGGAAACCCGCGTATCCCAAGCCATCTTCTAAATTTATGCAGATTTGTTCTTTTGACTGGCAGAGAATACTCCCAGCTTCTGTCTTAGATACTCGAACGCTTCCCTGGGCAGAGGTTTGGTAAAAATATCAGCAACTTGTTCTTTGGAGGGAACATACTCCAACTTCACCATTTGCTCAAGCACTTGTTCACGTAAGAAGTGATACTTGATGGGAATGTGCTTGGTCTTTGAATGCATAACAGGATTCTTTGAAATACTGATGGCACTTGTATTGTCACACTTAATGGGGACAGGAAGAGTACATTTGATTTGAAAATCTTGTAAGGTTTGCATCATCCAAAGGAGTTGAGTGCAACAAGATGCGGCAGCTACATACTCTGCTTCAGCTGTTGATAAGGCAATAGAATTTTGCTTCTTGCTGAACCAAGAAACTAACCGAGGCCCCATGTAGAATGCACCACCACTAGTGCTTTTCCGATCATCAACACTTCCAGCCCAATCTGCATCAGTGTAAGCATGAAGAGTAAGATCAGCATTCTTTGGATACCATAGACCAAAGTCTTGATTTCCTTGAAGATATTTGAATATTCTTTTAACAGCCTGAAGATGAGACTCTTTTGGATTAGCTTGGAATCGTCCAACAATCCCAACAGCATGCATAATGTCAGGTCTAGTCCCAGTGAGATAAAGTAAACTTCCTATCATCGATCTATACTCTGGTTGATTCATTGTGGGAGAATCATCATTAGAACTGAGACTGCATCCGGTTATCATTGGTGTACTTACAGGTTTGCATTCTTCCATGCCATACTTCTTCAGAATTTGCTTAAGATATTTTGCTTGAGATAAAAAAATACCATTTCCCATTTGGTGCACTTGCAAGCCAAGAAAGAATGTTAGTTCCCCAAGTAAAGACATTTCAAATTCTTGCTGCATGACAGAAGCAAATTTTTGACTCAAAGATTCTTCGTTGCTCCCAAAAATGATGTCATCAACATATACAACCACAATCAATAGTTTATCATTTTCAATTTTTGTGTACAAGTTACTATCAGCAGACCCTTTTGGAAAACCTTGTTGATGAAGATATTTGTCAAGACGATAATACCAAGCTCTTGGAGCTTGTTTGAGACCATATAGAGCCTTTTTAAGTCTACAAACAAGATTTGCATCATTTCCCAAAATGAATCCTTCCGGTTGTTCTATATATAATTCTTCTTCTAGATCACCATTAAGAAAAGCAGATTTAACATCCATTTGATAAACTTTGATTTGTTGATAACTTGAAAAAGCAAGAAACATTCTAATGGCTTCAAGTCTAGCTACAGGAGCAAAAGTTTCTTCAAAGTCTATACCTTCTTGTTGAGTATACCCTTTGCAAACCAGTCTAGCCTTGTTTCTTACAACATCCCCATTCTCATTTAACTTGTTCTTGAAAATCCATTTAGTTCCAATGACATTTTTATCATGAGGTCTTGGAACCAAATCCCAAGTGTCATTCTTTTCAATTTGAACAAGTTCTTCATCCATGGCTTGCCTCCAACATTCATATTTGCTGGCTTCATTGACATTGTGTGGTTCAATTGTTGATATGAGTGCCAAATGATTAGAAGATCCTACAAGAGTTCTCCTTGTTCGTACACCTGATTCCTTGTCACCCAAAATTTGAGATTCAGGATGATTCTTTTGAACATATCTGGATGGAGCTTTTTCAGATAGATCATCTTCAGGTTCTTCATTGGATCCACTGTCTATATTATTGCTATCTGATGTAGAAGGCCATATGTCGCTATCATCTTCTTTTGTTGTTTGTTTTTCTTCTTTAGGAGCTGCAGGAGACTCATCAATAACAACATCAATACATTCAACAACCTTTCGAAGCCTTTTATTGTAACATGTGAATGCTTTACTTGACGATGAGTAACCAAGAAATATCCCTTCATCTGATCTAGGTTCAAATTTGCCAAGCTTTTCATCATTATTTTTGATAAAGCATTTACTTCCAAAAACCTTAAAATGCCTCACAGTGGGAGAATTTCCATACCAGAGTTCATATGGAGTTTTTTCACTATTTACCCGAACATGAGCCTTATTGAGAATGTTAACTGCTGTATGTGCTGCTTCACTCCAGAACATGTCAGGAACATCAGAATCAGCAAGCATAGCTCTAGCCATTTGAACAATTGTTCTATTCATTCTTTCTTCTACACCATTTTGTTGTGGAGTGCCTGCTACAGAGAACTGTCTTTTAATGCCATGTTGTTCACAAAAATCAAAGAATTCATTTGATGAATATTCTCCTCCTCGATCAGATCTAAGACACTTGATTTTTAGATCTAATTCATTTTCTGCCTATGCTTTGAAGCTCTGAAATTTTTCAAGTGCTTGATCTTTGTGTTTAATGAACCCGATCCAACACATTCTAGAGTAGTCATCAATAAATAAGATATAGTATTCTTCCCCACGTAATGACTTTTTTCTCATAGGTCCACAGATATCAGTATGAATGAGTTCAAGAGGCTTACTTGATGATCCTTCTTTGGCATTAAATCGTACTCTGGTCTGCTTACCAAATTGACAAGATTTGCATATGGTACTTTCCGGAAGATTGACCTTGGGAAGATCACGAACAGCTTGAAGTCTGCTTGCTTTGTTGATTTTAGAGAAACTCAGATGCCCCAGCCTTCTATGCCATAGCCAATTTTCTGAAGACTTGCTCAAGTAACATTGATCTATGCCGTTTAGTACATACAGGTTGCTTGGATTTCTTTTTCCTTTTATAATGATTTTACCCGTATCAAGATCACGAACCACACATTCTTTGGAACTGAAGACCACTTCTGCTCCTTGATCACACATTTGACTAACACTTAACAGGTTATGCCTTAATCCATCCACATACATGACATCTTTAGCCTTCACCTTTTCTTTTAGAAATACTGACCCTTTTCCTTTAATTACAGCAAGAGTATCATTTCCAAATGTAACTTTCTTTTCTTTTTCTAGAGCATTATAAGTATGAAGTTTGCTTTTGTCACCTGTCATGTGTCTTGAGCACCCACTATTGATGTACCATTGATTTTCTTCACCTTCCGCAAATAATGCTATCCCACAATTTTCAACTGGTGGTTCTTTCTTTTTCCATATTTTAGAGCTTGAGGGAACATGTTCTTTTGGCTGGATCTTGTTCCTGCATTTAGATTCTTCATGGCCAAAGTTATTACAATAAGTGCATTCAACTTCACTTTGAAGAGGAGAAAAATTGTTATAGGTATTCTTCTTTGGTTCAATATCCAACCTTTTCTTTCTTGCTTCTCTTGTCATGATGGTTTTATATGCAACACATTGAATAGCTTTATGACCAAAATTGTGACAAGTGAAACATTGCCCATTGAAGTAGAAATTCTGCAATCATGGAATCTTCTATTTGAATTTACCTGTTGGTTGTAGTGTCTTTGAAAGCTATCCCTGTTAGAGTTCCTTGAATTGAGATGGTCCTTCTTTCCCTGTAGAGATCCTTTATTCCCTTGCTGAGTGGCTGAATGATGTAAACCACCTGTAACTGCTTTTAGATAGTTTGGTGCTGAAGTTTGAGAAGATTCTCCGGTATATCCAAGACCTGTCTTTATAAGAGGAGAACGTTGTACCTTGATGATCTCATCTTAGGTTTCAGATCCTTTAGCAAATCTAAGATTCAAGGTTTTTGCTTTCTCAACTTCTTTTCTTTGACTTACCACTTCACATTCTAGTTTTTCAATATGTTTCTTTGCTTCTTCAAGCTGCTTTTCAATGGTCTCTCTGAGTATCTTTTGTTCTTCTAAGCGTAGTTTGAGTTGATTATTTTCTTCAAGAAAATCGTTTTCCTCTAGAGCATCCATAAAAGTATCCTTTTCTTCTTTTTTTTCAAATGCCATGAGAAGTCTAAGATCTTCTTCACATTCTTCCTCACTATTAGATGACTCATCACTATCTTCATTAGCATAGTAACTTTTCTTAGAGCTAGATCGATTCTTATTCCTTCTTACTACTTCTTTTCTTTTATAAGGACATTTTGCAGCATAATGACCAACTTTACCACACTCAAAACATTTGAAGGGAAGCTTACCTTTGAATCTTCCAGTACCTAGTTGGAGCTTTCTCACGAAATTTGCTTCTTCTTCATCGGATACATAGCCGGATTCTTTGACAACCTCCTTTTCCTTTCCTTTTGTAGATGCCTTAAAAGCAGCTTCTCATATTTGAGAAGGACCTCCTTGTCTCATTTCAAAAGCAGTCAGAGTACCATGTAATTAAACAATAGTAAGCGATTGCAGATCTTGCCTTTCTTCAATAGCTGAAACTTTAGAGTCAAATTTTGAAGTCAAGGATCTTAAGACCTTTTCCACCAGAGTAGTATCAGTTATGGTTTCACCCAAATTTCTCATTCGATTTACAATATCATCCAGACGAAGAAAGAAACTAGCAACACTCTCATCACCATGCATCTTCAAATTTTCATATTCAATTCTAAGAGTTTGGAGTTTTGCACTTTTTACCTTTGTGTCTCCTTCATAGCTTAGAATGATTTTGTCCCATATTTCTTTTGCTGAATGTAGTTGCATCACTTTAGCAAATTCTGATTCAGACATGCTTCCCAATAAGACGTTCACTGCTTTGGCATTGATTTCATACTTCTTTCTTTCAGCTGCATCAATAGGAATACTTGTCGGGTATTGATAACCTTCTTCCACGATTGCCCATACATCTGCACCAAGACTTTGCAGATATGCTTTTGTACGTACCTTCCAGAATATCAGATTGCTTCCATTGAATAGAGGTGGCTTTATAGACATTACTCCTTCTTGACTTCCCATTGCAACGGATCTCCTTTAAGCGATCAAGATTTTGCACAAGGACCTCCTCTGATACCAATTGTTGGAAAAATACTGAGAGGGGGGGTGAATCAGTATTTACTGCATAATCAAATCCTTTTATTTTTTCATTCCTTAAAACCCATACGCTACTTTCCTTCAGTAAACTAGTGTATATACGCGGATCCCCTTTATGAAACTAGCGTATACACAGAGATCTAGATCTGTCATTAAATCTTCACTTATATTATTCCATCATTCATTCATCAGATGTTCAATAAACAGTAAACATGTGCAGTAAGAACAGAATAAACCATCACACAAAGCATCACATATGAACACCAGGATTTTTAGGTGGAAACCCAAATCGGGAGAAAACCACCGCTGCAGTTGCTCAGCCTTCAATATTTTATTATAGAGAAAACATCTTACAACATATGTGTTGGCGCAGACTTGACCAGCACGCAGGCACCCACATGCGCTCGTTTACCAGCCTCTCCTGGAAGGGAGCTCCAACCCCCTGACTCGTTTACCAGCCTCTCCTGGAAGGGAGCTACGACCCCCCCGATCTCGTTTACCAGCCTCACCTGGAAGGGAGCTACAACCCCCTGACTGAAGGCTACAACCTTCAGCACCACCTTGGACCACGTTTCATCAATTTTCACACTGGATCCAACAACTTCAATAGAACACCACTTGCAGGCCACATTTCATCATATTTCCAGACTGGACCCTTTTCAAACTTTTAAGCACAAACATACATCACCAACAGATACTTAACAACACAGATCAGATAGCAGAAACACAGCAGAACAGATCAGATATTTCATACCCTTTGCTTCAACAAACCCTAGTTTGCATACGCGCTTTCACTTCACTGATGTCGCGTATATACGCGCTTCCGTCCACACAAACCAGCGTATACCTCAGTGTATATTTTATTGCGCATACGCGCTTTCTCTTCGCTGAAGCCGCGTATATACGCGCTTCCTCCGCGGCGAAGTAGCGTATAGATCTTCAATCATTACAGAGCAACATACTTCATCAGATCAGATATTCAGTTCAGATCTACCCTTTTGCTTCAGACAGATGTTCGCCTAGATGCTCGCCTCATCACAGATCAGATCTAACAAATACAAGAGCAATTCAGATCTAGATCCCCTTCTTCATCATTGGTGCATCATACATTCAGATTTATCATTCAAGTGTAACCCTTTCCATTCAGATATACTTCAGAGAGAAGTATTCATTCAAGCTCAGACATCTTGCACTCTCACTCATGTCATGCACAATGAATTTGTTCTCCTTATATAGGTTTATCCTTTTTCAATACCATGAGCCCCTTTTTCAATACCATGGGCCAAAACAATACCATGAGCCCAAAACTACCTGGACGGGGTCAATTAGGCGGATCATTACCCAATACCATGGGTCAATACAATGGTGGTTACCCTTGGTTTTGCACTTTTTGAGCGCTTTAGCCCATACGCGACTTGGCACGTTCTTTTTCGCGTGCATACGCGACTTCCCCTAGGCCAATCCGCGTATACCTAGAGACATACTCTTTTTCATCATAGAATCTAGCACATGCTGAAATCCTTTCTTCATTGCCTTCTGTACTCACTGTAGATACATCAGATTTCCTTCATCAAGAACATATTCTATCAAGCACAACTTCATCAAGCAAGTTGTCATCATCTTTATCAGATGGGTTGCCTTTCAGGGACAACAATCAGCATCATATTGTCAACAAACATTATATCACACCAGATTTACATCATTTACTAAGTCCATCAAGTCAAGCATAACTTCATCAGGTAGATTGCCATCAAGGACAACACATGTCAACAGTCGCATGTCTTCATATTCATTCAGTGGGTTGCCATCAAGGACAACACTCTACATCATATTTCCAACAAGGTGAACCAAGGTCATCAATCAAACCCCACGATGATCACAACATCCTAAATTAGTGCCTCAATTAATAATGGTCCCATGATGGGAGTTTCGAAACGTGACCCTTGTTAACCTGTAGTAGACCTTGGGGGTGGGGGAAGGATGAATTAATTCCATTAATCGAGTAGTGCTTATGATTGCATCGTTGAAAGAAGGTCGAACATTAATACATGTCTATTTGATAACAATGGGTGTACCTGTCCATTGAAGATCTCGACAGATGAATTTATCCTTGTCAGTTGCCATCACCGCCCAATTGTGAAACAAAATATAACAACAATGTCGATAGGTGACGGGTGGTCCCATTAATAGACAACCCCAATAGATAAAAGTATTCATGTTAGTTGTAGTCACTGACACCACCAAATTGTGAGGAAGCATTGGTTCATAAGCGCCAATGAGTGGCGAGTAATGGTAAGGTTCTAAAATGGAACCATGTCAAGATCCACATCATACCTTCGGGGGTTTTCATCGCTTATGATGTTTGGCATCAAACAAGGTGAGGGTGAAGAGTGACAAGTGGTGAGGAAGTTTTGGTGCTCCAATTTCTGCTCGGCTCCCTCTTGGTGGACCTTTGTTTAGATGCTAACCAACGTTGGTTGGGGTATCAACTCTTGCTAGTTATTCAACATAATTACTACGATTGATGGTCGATGTCTGATGGTCAATGACGTGGAACAATTTTGCTAGGATGTGGTTCCACCAACAATCGCTTAGCATTGATCTTGCTGGCATAGAAAAAGAGACAAGTGCTCTCGTTTCAGACTGGTTCTAGTGGTATGAATTTATGAGGTTAGATGACATAAGTTGTGTTTTTAACACAAAGAGAGAACCAGTCCATGTCTGACCTCGTGGAGTCTCATGGCCTCTTACATTCCCAAAGGCATAATACCCGTAGTCCAAGTTTGACAGGATAACCTACATAGGGACTGGTTACGCTGGGTACACCTATGAATATAGAGATCAACTAAATTAATGTGATCATACACTTTCCCATGCTTCATTCACACAATAACGAATAGCTTACTCTAGGTATACCTCAGAATTCATGAGCACACATGATTTTGTTCTAATTGTCGAAAAATAACAATGACCCTCATAGCTCTCGCATTCATTTACATTTGCAAACCCACAAGATATTGCACCATTCAAACATACATGATTCAACACAATCCACAAGACAATATACATAAACAATTGACACTTATCTATGTGTTTAAAAATGGCTGACAATTGAAATCAAGAAAGAAATATTCTGTAACGCTCTCTCCCACCTCTTGCTTATTCACATCTTTCCATTTATTAAGTGGTGGTTCGATTTGTTATGCCACTAGCTACCACTCTCCCACTTTTCTACTCTCCCTCAGACTTGGATCCGTGTGTCCCTCTCTTCAGGCCAAATTTTAATATTTCTATTATTTTCGAGAAGAAAAATTAATAAATCATCTACATGATTTCTCCGAGCCAATCATGGTGATTGGCTCCCATGTTGACCTTTATTATTATAACTACATATAAAAAACAAGGGTAGAAAGACAAGACTATTATAGATGGATTAAAGGCTTAAGTAATACTTTAGCGTTATTGCATTTAGATCGTAGGTAACAAAATCATTTTATAGCATTTATTAATACTCAAATGAATCTAGCATATCAATCAAAATTAGTTGAATACCATGCATATATTTATACAGTGTATAATAAAGCCGTTGAAATAAAATATTAAGCAATACTTTTAATACTTATCAACTAATTGATATGTGCATAAAAGTTATTGTGAAAAAAAGCACCCTCGCACAATTTTTAACACTGAAATGAATCCCAAGATACCAATGAAATTTAGTCTAAGATACTTATGATTTAAATAGAGGAGGGATTCAATCGAGAGAGATGCCCATCATAATCTTGTTAGCCCCGTGGCTGTAAAAATCAAAAGCAAGTTGGTGACACCTTTTAAACATTGGATAGGAATGCAATATTAAACATTAGGCTTAATAATATACGAGTTTCCCCATGGGATAGGAATGCAATATTAAACATTGTGGCTTTTAAGGTTGCTAGGAAGGAAATGCAGTGATAAAAACCAGTTGAATAATGGGTATATTTCAATTTGTTTAATGTACTCAAGTGGAATATGCCAGCTTTTATGATTTTTCTCATGGTATGTGATGTTTTTTTGCATGGGAATCCACCAAGTGGGAGAGAACATTAAAATTAAAATTGCAAGTGAGGAGACTAGTCTGAGTAAAACCAAAAACCTCATCACGATATACATTGAGGTGTGACAGACTTGGAATGGAGTTTCCAAAAAATATACACAAGTACACTATAATATCAAAATGCATTTTTATTTAAGAGAATGTCATAGAATTATTATTTTTACTTCAATAAAAAAGGAAATTATATTAAAATGAAAATACATTTTAATATCAAAATGTAGATATATTGTAATTGAAAAAAAATATATTGAATACTACGTTTCTATGTTAGAAGACTTCACGAGTTTCTGACTTGTTATTATTTCTAACAAAATGGGATGATCACATGAAGTAATAATGATTAACAAATGACATTATAATTGCAAAAACAAAGAATATTATTTATTATATGAGTACCAAAATTTTATTAGAAAATGTTTACTTTTTCAAAATGTTCATTGCTTTTCTCAGTGAATTTCTTCTTAGTTTTTTCAGTTATTTGTTAATTTGTTCACTTCTAATTGTTTGATGTTTTTTTTTTTATATTAATTTATGATTTATATATGTTATATGTTTTAATTTTTTAATTTTAATTGAGACAAATTTATTTATGTTTTAAATTTTTTTTTGAACCAACATTTAAATGCTTACACTTATTTACAATCACTACAACATCTTTTTCATATTGGGTTGTTAGCAACTCTCAATATAAATATAGAATTTTTATTTTCATAAATAAAATCAAATTTTTATGTGTTTATTCACATAATACAACATTGGATCATTTATGTGTCTCCTACAATGGGTTAGGGTCAATTTCAAAAACACCTCGGTGCAACTACATGTCAGACACATTGAGATAGGATAAAATGAAAAGCGCGACCAAACCAAATTTCATTGTCACAATTTCTTCCTTCTATACTTCCAATCTAACTTGCAAGCACCCATGCTCAATCTCTTTAGATTACCACCCCATTCACAATGCTATGTAGTGTTTCTTCCTTGACTTGCTAGCTTCACCAATCAATTCGATTTGCTTTTTACTTTTGGAAAATAGTGTACATTTTCATTTTTATGTATATTGAAAAACAAATTAACTCAGAAAAATACAGAAAACACACATAATAAACTAGAGACTAAATATTGGTAGAAAAGGCTTCACTCTCACGGCTTTCTCACATATTTTCTCATTATTAAAAGAATGTAGTGTTACAATTAAATAGATGAGGAGATAGTGTCTCAAGATAGTACGTGCTATCTTGGACACCTTGGTTGAGATAATTTCTCAACCAAACACACACCAATATAGGAGCTACCTAAACTAACTCCTATTGTAGAGGAACAACCCAAACTAAAGAGTTAGGCATAAATTCCTAACTTTTAATATTTAATTGATTTATTTTATTTTTGGATTTATTATTGTTTTATGAGAGAGGCTAACATTCCACCCTTCAATGATAAATCCAAAATAAGAACGAGGAACGAGGAACCATCTTCTCAAAAACATTGCCTGAAAAACTGCCAAAGCTAGATGTTGAAAAACTGCAATCTGAAGAGATCATGAGTCAGTTGCATATCTGATTCATCTTTGAATTTCGCTTGACAACTCCATCACATGCTAAGTTGCAAAAGGATCCATTTTTCCTTTGCTTGAAATCAACATCCTTTTTCCACTGAGAAATTTTTTTGAATGCCCACTGGCTGATGATGTCAAAAACCAATCACTGTTTTTTTTGTTGCGTTGAAAACTGCTCACTGCTACTTTGTTGTCGATTTCCCATTGGAAAATTTGTTGATGCCCACTGGCTGTTTTTTTTGGTTTTGTCAAGAGTTTCAGCCTGACAACCACTGTCAATTTCATTGACATTTTCCCCCTTTTGTGAGCTGAAAGGAGAGACACTTCTCTGGAAAGTTTTCCTGAACTCCCCCCTTTTAGATGTAGGAGTTTTACACTGGTGTACTCCCCCACTCAAATGCATGAGAGTACCATCTGATTTTCACTGTTGGCTGCACTATGTGTGATTGTATACGGTTGTAGAACTAAGATAATCTTTTGACTGTGGATGATCATTTCCAAGGATCGATCCATTCATAATGTATCTTCAATCTGGCTAATTGTTGTTAGTTGCAACATTTCTCAGAGGAATGATTGGGCTTGCCACAATGACGACAAGGATGGAGATCAAAACACTGATCTTCCATATGACCGGTTCTTTGACAATGAGAACATGTCAGTTTGACTACAACTTGGGGTTGCGTGCATTTCTATTTGTCTGCAACTTTCTCATAACTTGTTGAGGTGATTTGTTCAAGAAATCCTACACTGAAGAACTTAATTGGCTTGGAATAATCTAAGATATGCAGGTTGTTGTCATTGTTGACATATCCTAAGCCTCATCGATTCTTGTTATTTTGAATTTCTTCCCATGGCTTGATGATTGGCTTGGAATAAATTTGAATTGGAACAAATTCGACACTTGAAGCTGTTTGGATGAATGAATTATCATTTGGATGGTTCACAGACTTGAAAATATCACTCTTTTCTTGCAACTAATTTCATTGTAGTTGCGACTCTATTTGAAGAAACTCAATGGTTTCATTTGTTTGTTGTAGATGTCGTGAAAGATCAACAAGAGTTTCTTTGCCGATTTGCACCATGTCTTCATCACTTGAGAGGATCAAATTGTGAAGAATTTTTAACAACTAAATGTGTTGCGTCATCTGAACTTTCTCTCTTGAATTCAGGCTCTCTTGTTGTAGATGTTGTGCTTTGATACCACATATTGAAAATCATATTAACTCAGAAAAATATAGAAAACACACATAATAAACCAGAGACTAAATATTTGCGGAAAAGGCTTCAACCTCACAGCTTACTCACATATTTTCTCATTATAAAAAGAATGTAGTGTTACAATTTAATAGATAAGAGATAGTGTCTCAAGGTAGTACGTGCTATCTTGGACACTTTGGTTGAGATAATTTCTCAACCAAACACACACCAATATAGGAGCTACCTAAACTAACTCCAATCTTAGAGGAACAACCCAAACTAAAGAGTTAGGCATAAATTCCTAACTTTTAATATTTAATTGATTTATTTTATTTTGGATTTATTATTTTTTTATGAGAGAGGCTAACAATGTATAGGGTAACCATGCCTCCTCACATGGAAAGAGACTAGGTAAATCATTTATTTCCTCCTTATTTTCCCTTTCACCATATTAAAATTTAAAATTGAACTTAAATTACCTTTTTTACAAAACTTTTAAAATTTTCCACGTGGTGTGGTTAACCGATTCATCCCACACCAGTACCATTGTTGATGCATCATGTGAATAGATAAGAAGCATCGACATAGTGCAAATCTTATTGAATCCATGTAAATGTTGTGTACCTAGGGTCATACCTAGACATCTTACGTCTCTCGAGATCCCTATGCACTATAACGAGCACATAAAATATCTTGTACGTTACCGACAATATATTGTGCTAGTTCACTAGCCAAATTTCCTTTCTTAACTTAACCACTATCACTCTATTGTCGATGAAAATACATTCTTCCCGTTTATGTTTGAGCTATTTAATTTATTTTTTTAGAGATTTCATGCCACTAGATCAACAATTCTTGTATCCCTCCTAGGCCTATGATTAATGCATGTATGCACATGTGGGGAAAATTGTTGCCTAGGAGGAGCTAGGGGGAGTGACCAAGTACGTCAATTTATAGATTCTATGGATTTCTGGCTTTAGAAGATCATCATGTCATCAATATTTTCTAGTACCCATACACAAGGATAAATTGGAGAGGAAATCAAAAAATCCTATTTACTGTAAGCAAGAAACTAGATAACAAGGTAATATTATTGCCATGTTTTGATAAATATAGTTGCATACTTTTTTCTCTTATTTAATGCACATGTAATTTATTGTAAAATTTTGTTTCAATTATATTATTATTATTGTCTATTATTCTACATATATTGACACATATTTTGGGGATGATTCTCCCTAATAAGATCAAGATATGGATGAGGTACACTATTCGCCTCTAGTACTTAGATCTGTCATGCCACATAGGCCAAAATGAAAATTCCAAAATAAGGTGGTGAATCACATATGTAATTTGATTTCTAGATAGGGAGTTGCACTTGTGTTCATCGAATGCATCTTATGGAACATATAAATTTATAACATATGGACATCCCTTCCTCATGACATGCCATCATTATTGTATCATGTTTTCAATTTCTTTGACCTCATATAGTGGTTGAGGTGTGGTTCTCATTTTGATTCATCTAGATCATCTTATCATGATGCTCCTCATCATCCACCTCTTGATTCTCCACCATATGGTCCTACACTAGACTGACCATTATCCCCTCATCCTCCTCCACCATCCTATATTCTTGCACCAAGCCAACCACCATCTCCTTATGATCCTCCTGATGCATCAGGAGCTGGACCATCCACTGATCCACCTCCTCCTACTCCTCCACATATGTCACCTACTAAACCATCCATTGATACAAATCTTCCTCTTCATACATCAAGAATTGGATCATCCACTATCCACCTCCTCTACCTCCACATGCTCCATTGGTTGGACCATCCACTAATCCTCGTCCTCCTCCTCATACATCATTGGCTACACTATATTCCATTGATCCAACCACTACTTTCCCCTCATCCTTCCCATCGTCTATATATCCAACACGAGGTATTGATGATATTTTATAGGTCATGGCCACATTGAGTGTTATATCTCTTTATGGATATGTATATCATCTGCTTTCATCATCGACATTAATATCATATCCTTTTTTCCCCTATATTTTACCAAAATGTTCATCATTAAATTATTAACGTTTTTTTTGGAAAACATAGAACAACCTAGCTTCAAATAGATTTCTAATTGGATTTTAAAATTAATTGGTGCTCATAATTATTTTTTGACACCATGGTGTTTATGTATAAAATCAAAGCATCGATGTGCTATATTGTAATACACATCGATAAACAACCTCTATTTTTTCCCTCTGTGTAGCATCAACTTTGTAAAATATTAATTGTGGGGGTTTACATTCCTATATTTTCAATTAAATTATTTATGATTGAATTTTTATTGCATACAAGATCTCCTGTGCACTTTACGTTATAAATCCCACCATAAAGTAAGTTTTTAAAAAAAAATTAGATTGCACCAAAATATACAACAAAAAAATGAGTGGGAATTTCAAAATTTTTCAAAATGTATGTGGTTATAAGTGAAAAGCTAATAATTATTTCAAAAAATTTCCAACAAATTATAGGAGAGATTTGTGCAAGAGAGACTTACTAGCAAAGACTTTGGAGCGGGTAGATTTTTTTTGAGACAAATTTGCAAGGGATTATCATGGCTTACATACAAATTTACAAAGGATAAATTTTGGGTATGTGATTTCATGCTATTGATCATCTGAATCTTTATCCATTTTTATTCAATGTATTTTTAAAATGCTAAGAGGTTTTCATTGTTACCTTTAGTATTGGAAGTCCTAGTTTTCTTATTGCTTCTCTTGATTTCTCTCCCTATATTTAAAAATGAAAAGTTCATAAAAGAAATAGATTTTATAAGGTTTATTACTTCTATATGGGGTGTTTAATATCCATTTTAATGGGATCATTACCATGGATCCAAACCCTACCGCGTCATATTTTTTTGGAAAAAATGTTTTCATGGTTAATGATACTTACTATATAGTAATAGAACACATGTGCGTAAGTTTATGTCAACAACACCAATTAGATTAAAATGTAAATAATTGTATTTGTAAATAATAAAATTATTCATGGGTGAAGTAATGTGAAAAATACAGTAATGAGGCACCATTCCATCTACTACTTTAAATATCATTGTGTCAGTTTAACAATTGGTTAACAATTTTTTTTCTTTTCATAACACAATAATCATATATTGGTTCATCTATATATATCAACTGCACCAAGGCATATTTTTTTCTTATACACACCATAATATAATTTTTTTAAAAACATATTTCGTGACTTCTATATATGGTGATTCCTAGTTTTTTTTTTCTTTTTTCTTTTGATAGAAGAGGGCTAATAGAAGTTTAAGGAAAATAACTTATTACACCAAGCATGATGGTAGCTCATCCCAGCAAGAGATATTTTTAATTTATATTAGAAGTTTAATATATTTGAATTATATATAGGTTTAAATTAATTATATGTATTGGTTAACGTGTGTTATACAGAGCAAAAATTTGAAGAAATTCGATAAGATTATTTACAATCTAAGTGGAAAAAAGAATAACAAATTTTCAAAAATGTTGTAAAGAGATGAATTAAATTGATCAAAAGGTAATAAAAGTGAAGTTTTAATTTAATTTCTCAACATTAATTTCCAGCATGTTTAAAAAACTCAATTTTACTTTTTTCAAATGTTAGTCCAAAGGACACAGTGAGAGGGTTGTGGGGGGGGGGGGGGGGTTTGGGAGGGGTGGGGGGGGGGGGCAGGGGATGGGGGGGTGGGGTGAATTAGTGTGAGATCAATTTTACCATTTCATAACTTTTCATAATAAAAAAATCATGTAACAATGAATCATAATAATAGGCATCATATATATCATCAACTAGAACAATGCATCATTAATATACCATCATATGAATAACACATCAAGAAACCATCACATCATAAAGAGACATAAGCTTTTACATGTAAACCCATAAGAGAGAAAACCACAAATATTCTTCTTATTTATCTTCTATTCATTACATAATTTTTCAGGCCCCAACCTGCTAGAGGGAACCACTAACACATCAAGAAGCCATCACACCACAAAGAGACATAATCTTTTATGCGGAAACCAAAACGGGAAAAAACCACAAATATTATTTTCCTTTACCTTCTATTCATTACATAGTTTTTCAGGCTCCAACTTGATGGAGGAAACTACCCCAAAAATATCCAAACTGCTACTTGCAGTAGGATACATTCTGATTCAGACACCAACCTTGAAAGGATGCAAGCAGTTGCAAATTGTAGGATACAACCTGATTGATGGAACCAACCTCAATGACGAGAAGTCTCCATCCTGATTGAGGCTCCAACCTCAATGATGAGAAGGCTCTAACCTGGTTTAAGCTCTAACCCAATTGAGGCTTCAACCTTAGTGGAGGCACTCACCTCCTTCTACAACTCCTTGTGGAGCTCTATTTCATATCATTCTAAAATTGAATCCACTTCCATCATATATGGTTTTCAATCTCAGAATCATAAGTAATGTCATAATCTACTATCTCCAACACTGCATAATATACAACCAAAATTATTGTCACAATCCTACAACCACTTCCACTGTCACAACTCGTAACCACTATACTGCAATCATTGTCACAAAATTCATATCAATCACTACTACTAGTTTTCATATTGTTTCCCATACTCTGACTCAACCAGTCCATCAATTTGGTCACTCAAACCCCTTCTTGGAACCTATTTTCACAATGTATCTAAAACAAATACAACCTGCTCATAAACCCTAAAAAACATGCAAAATATATTTTGGTCATCAAATAAGTGTCAATAAGGCATTGCACATCTTTGGTTACATCCATCTCTAAGCCATGATCACCTAGCTTCTTTTGGAATCCAATTTGGACCAATATTGACTCCATTTGAAACTATATAATAAACTAAGGGTTCTAAATAAAAGCCATTTTTTGGGCACACCTCTACAAAATGCCTCATCTCCAACGATAGATCTACAAAATTAATATCAGTGTTTTACTAATAGTGCAGTAAAATGACCACATATTCATTGAAAATTTGTGTTTTTGAAAAAACAAAATGTGTTACAACAATCTAGACAGAGTCTACTTTGGTTTCGTCATATTTACAAAGCCAATGGATGCATATCATAATTACTAGAATTTTTTGAACTGATCCAATTACGAAAAACTGCGTATTTTGGATATGTTTCGCGTGGCGAAAAATTTCTTAACATATAAATTATAAACTAAAAATCTAAAAGCTACCCATTAGAGTCGACGGACCAATGTAATGCCCCATAATTTTTTCAATTTTTTTTACAATGTATTTTGGGAGATACAAAATTTTGATTTCACTGAATCACAATGACCCTTAGAAATTGTTCGCACCCATTTTTTTAGAAAAATAATTAAAATTAATAAACGTTTACGAAATTCCATAAAAGTTATATTTCCTTAAAGTAGATTCAATTATGAAAATGCTTGTCTTAGTTCCGACAGTTAATTAACAACCTTTCATGGAGTTTAATCAGTCCAAAGTTGCAGAACCATTTTCAGAGCCTGGTTTTTGCGTAATGGTGACGCGTTAGTTCGGCCGAACTTTGATAACAAGTTCGGCCGAACTATGTTTTCTGTTTCAAACTCGTTAAATCTAACGTCATAATAGTTCGGCCGAACTCTTAATGAATAGTTCGGCCGAACTATTGTGTAACTCTCCGTCGGCCGCAAAAATTTTCGGAGCCCCCACTAAAAACACAATTCGCGTCAATATAAATTGGCGCGAAATGATTCACAATTTTCGCACATTTCGCACTTCATCTCATTTTACAAAAACTTGGTTTGGGTTCAGAAACTTTTCTTCTTGGTTTGGGTTTAAGGAATTTTTTTGGAGGACATTTTTTGGAGGCGGCGTGATTTTTCTTGAAGGTATGTACATGTTTTGTGTTGAAGTAAATCTTTTGAACTTCTTTGTTCAAAAAATTTTCTTCAAAGTTTGAGTTTAAGAGCATTTCTTGAAAGCAAATTGATTTTACAATTTTGAGTTTAAAGAAATTTTTTGGAGGACATTTCTTGGAGGCAGCGTGATTTTTCTTGGAGGTATGTACGTGTTTAGTGTTAAAGTAAATCTTTTAAGCTTATTTTCATTTTTATAAGACATTTTTCTCTCAAATTTTTGAAAGTGTGTTTTGGATTGGAGTACATATTTTTTACAAAAAATTTACACTGATTTTTTTTAAATTAAATCTTTTGTGATATTTTTTGTAATTGAGTTATTGTCTAATTTTTTGAAGGAAATTTTTTTAACTTCATACCCTATTATCATGGGAAATCGAAGAAATTGTACGAGAAAATTTGATCGAAAAAGAGACCCTGAAGAACGTAGAGAAGAGATGAGACAATATCGCAAAAGAAAGTTAGAAGCCCTCTCAAATATTGAAGAGGAAAATCAACCTCAAGCAAATATTGAAGCAGGTATGTAAATGTAAATATTATGATCTATTGATATATACTTAAAATTTTCCTAATGTAAAATGTGAAGCTTAATTTTTATTTGATGCACTAGTTTGAAAAATATTTTGTTTGATGTAAACAGACAGAGATATTCCTCAAAATATTGAAAAAGAAAATCAACCTCGAGCATAAATTGAAGCAGGTATGTAAATATAAATATTATGATCTATTGATATATTTAAAATTTTCCTAATGTAAAATGTGAGCTTAATTTTTATTTGATGAACTAGTTTGAAAAATATTTTGTTTAATGTAAACAGACAGAGATACTCCTCAAAATATTGAAGAAGAAAATCAACCTCAAGCAGAAATTGAAGCGGGTATGTAAATGTAAATATTATGATCTATTGATATATTTAAAAATTTCCTAATATTTATTGACATATTTATTAATTTAGTAATTTATTGAATATGTACTATTTTTTCGAATATGTACAGATGAAATCACTATCGATAATGAGGAGTTAGAAAATGTCGACACTCACACATATGGAGATAAAAAACCTGAACATTTTATACGATATCGTGTCCATAAAATTTTTGAAGAGTATTTCAAAAATGAACAGGTGATAGTTCAAGCTCAAATGTTGAAAGGTCTCCTATCATCAAGGAAATTAAAAGAAGCGACGACACTATTGGGTATTCGAAAATCAACCAAAGATAAAAAAATGAAAGAAGAGGTAATAAAAAATATGAGTAGTGCTATAAAGTTAATTAAGAGATCTAGAGATAAAGATGTTTCAAATATACATAGAGGAATACAGATGGCAATGGTTTCACCAAGTACTCAAGAGAATCGTATGATAACATCTATGGCACGAGCACTGGGAACCTTGCGAAAAACTCTGCACAAACATCGAAAATTTCGACTGCAAATAGATGTAAATGATGAACTCGCTTGTTGGAGAGCTATTTGTAGGCAACCATACAAAGATAGACTTGGAGAAGACGTTAAAAAAATAATATATGAATATTTGAAGAACAATTCGCGTGTTTCACCAACTGCAAGACATGTGATGCGAAGAAGAATAGCACGAAATCAATACGAAGAACATGAAAAACATCTCTTGGAAACCACTCAGATAGAGTTATTCAACAAATTCAAAGAAGAGAATCGTCAAATTCATGTTTCACTTAGTGCTTTTGTTCAACAAAAACCATGGTATGTAAAACCTATCACCGTATGCGACACTTGTTGTTGCCGTTATCATGTGGAATTTGAGTTATATTATGACACATTCCTCGATTTCGGTAGAACATTATGGAAGGATTCACCTCCTGCTTCCACTATTCATGAATTCATATCTCAAATTCTATGTGAAAGAGAAAGCGATGAACTATTTTACAAAAAGAAGTGTGTTGGTGGTAAAAAATGCGATGATTGTGGAAATTTGACTAAATTTTAAAACAAATATCGTATTGATATAAATGATCAATCATTGTCCAACATGAAAGTGAAATGGAAGAGATATGAATATATAGGTACATCGATTCAAGGTGCAGATACTGTTAAAAGAATCGAATTACGGGAAGACGAAATTTTTCTGATAGATTTTTTGAGAAAGTTTGAGGCGGAAATTTACAAATACACCAAGCATTCCCATAGAGCTCGATGGCAAGACTTGTAATTCAAAAAATCTCGTGAAGTTTTTTCACCAGGGACCATTTTGTCAGTGATTGATTTTGCAGAAAACTACACATTTGTTCCACAAAAAGAAATTTAGAGTGAATGCTATCACTCTGACCAAGTCTCCATACTCGTCCATATTCTATATAGACATGCTGAACAAAATGTCGATCATATAGAAAGCACGAGTGAAAATCGACATATCATTAAAGAATATCACTTTTATATCAGTGACGATCGTACACATGATACATGTTTTCTACAACATTGTTTTGGAAGAATTTATGATTCATTGAAAAATCGTGGAATAACATTCAATGAACATTGGATATGGTCAGACGGATGCGCAGGTCAATTCAAATCTGCACGATCATTTTTTTGGTTGTGTCGTCTTCATAAGAAAACATGCATTAAACATTGTTGGAATTTCTTTGAAACTGGCCATGGAAAAGGAGAACATGACGGTGCAGGAGCATGCATAAAACGAGTACTTCAAAGATATCAAATGAACCACTCTGCACACCGACTTGTGAACGCTGAAGAAGTTGTTCAATGGTGCAACAATGCTCTAAGCCATGAGATTAACCCATCAAGAGAAGTGAAAAGGTACATTCAATTTAATTTATATTGGAAATCTAATTTTAAACATTGTACATTTATCATGCAATGATTATTTTTAATTGTTTTTTGATGATTATCATGCAATGATCATCATGCAATGATTATTTTTAATTGTATCATATTTACAAATTCTTTTTTTTAATTTTCCATATAAAGGTTTTTCTGGCATATTGGAATCGGAGACGTAAATAGATCAATTGGAAATGGCGTTGGAACAATAAAAGGGACTCGAAAATTGCATTCAATTCAAACAAAGTCGTCCACAAATGTGTTTGCATTGAATAAAAGAAAATATTCTTGTTTTTGTGATGTTTGCATAGACAACACAAAATCCAATGACGTTTGTGAAAACAAAATGTATGTAAACGATTGGAAACATACAGAGCTAAATACAAAGGGAAAAATGTCTGTTGAAATGTTTGAAGAAATGGATTCAGAGGAAACTACAATATCATCCGATGGTGATCGAGTTTCTGATCTTGTTAGAGAATGTAACATTTGAATTACTTTCTAATGATTTAAAGATCTAGAAATAAATTTAAATATGCATAATTAAATGTTATATTTATTTTATTGTGCAGGAGATGTTTTTGCTGTAATTGCACCTATTGAAAACGATGAAAATGTGAATTATTATTTGATGCGTTGCACTGAACGAAAAATGAAATTATTACAAGACTATAATGATCATGGATTTCAGTATGACAGAGGGTCTATTATACTGAAAGGTTATTTTTTCAGACAAACTCATCAAAGTGGAGACTTTGTTTACTTTGAAGACTATGAACTTGATTCCATAAGTTGTCAATATAGTCACTTGGTGTGTGCAACACGCATAAAGTTGATAGAAGTTCAATCAAAGAAAAAATCGAAAATTAAGAAATGGAAAATGTCAAAATCCGATCATGAACGGATTATTGAAGATGAAATTCCATTAGAATTTTTTTGAGTGAAGTGTCCAACAATTTATTATCTTTGGATTAAATATGTTTTAGAACTTCCAGTACTCAACTAAAAATTGAGCTGCTTATGTTATTTGTGATTTGCACATGTTACAAATTGTTTGAGTACAAGCACGTGCTCTAGTATCAACTGAAAGTAGTTTTTTTTATACATGTGCATTGATGAAAAATGTTATATATATATATATATTCTAGAATGAAATTAATTGTTATTGTATATTAATTTTTCTTGTATATGTTCTCCGACCATATGGTACAAATTATTTCACTTTATTTTGTAAGGTCAGATTCGGTCCCCATATGGCTTAGCCTCCAAGGGACGAGATAACAAGTGGTTGTCCCCACTTGCCCGAATCTCAGCTTTCAAGTACAATTTTACTGTTTATGTCAGGCATCTTACATGATGTCCTAGCCAAAGATAGATTCTCTTTGTTTCAAGTTTCTAGTAAAAGTTGTCACCGAATGACTTGCTCGAACTCTTGTAGTAAACACCATACCTTCTCTCTTGCTCTCCAATATTATTAGGTTTAATTATTATAACACAAAAATCGTTCTACATTGTCAATAATTTTTTGCGCTTACACTGAAATCAATGAACACTATTAATCCAATGTCTTTACAGGTAATGTACCATCATACATGCAATTATATCAAATTAGAAATCAACATATACAATGAAATCAATGGGGATTGTCTTGTTACAAGTAACATAATTTCAATTTACCATATGTGCAAATGTAGGTTGATACCATCCAAAACTTTAAGTTGTAGATTGAAACCATCCAAAACTTTAAGTTTTAAAACCCTTTTGATTATATATTGTGCAACATTAAAACATTAAACATTTAAAGTTCATTAAATATCACATGCAAAATGTAGATTGAACCTACTTGGTTCAACCTACTTGGTTTTTCACCCAAGAAATTCCAAGGATGGACTATTTGGACAAACTGCTGAAATTGAAAAGCATGACATGGAGATAAGACAAGGTGAACAAAGACTTCAAGAACTCTTTATGGAAAGGGCTCACTTGAAGGAAAGAAGCACCACGTTGCAGGCTAAAGTCAAGAACATGGAAGATAAGATCAAGAGGGACTTTCTTGATCCGAAACCTATTGGTTTGAAGAAAGAAAATGCATGTGTTGGCACACTTGGAAAAGAAGACGACCACACTAAGAGGATTGGTGCACTTCGTTTGGAAGGAGTCAATATATGTCGTATTGGAGCAATTAGACAAAATTCGAAAAGGAAAGAGCTTGAACCAATTCAAGCAGACCCAGGATCGAATTGTTCTATGGAGCTTCATGAGAAGAGATATGTGAAAAGAACTGTTAAGCCAAGGGCTAGTTCGAAAGACATATTGGAAGAGGAAATGTTGAAGAAGATTGCAGAAGTAAGGCGCAAGACAAGGAGGAGGAATGATGATGAATGTTCCTTGGACTTGAGATTCGTGTCTACAACCGTACATAGGAAAACGTTCTCTGCTTTGATAGACACGGGGGCTACCCATAGCTTCCTAAGTCGAAAGGCAGCTTCATCTCTTAGAAAGAGGAAGGCTAGCATCGAGAAAGAGTTGAGTGCTTTCAAGACAGTCAATTCGAGGATGAAAGCAGTGACTGGTGTCATGAAAGGCACACATGTGAGAGTAGGGTGATGGTTTGGAAAGATAGACTTAAGAGTCATTGACATGGATGATCATTCTATGGTGTTGGGACGAGACATTCTCTTAATTCTTGTGATCAATCTTAAACTATTTTATGAACAAAAACATTTAACATTAAATATCACATGTCAAATGTAATTCAGATGACAACATTACTTCACATTCACATGCCAAAAGTACTAAAACCATCCAAAGAACACTAAAATCAATGAACACTATTAATCCAATGACTTTATAAGTAATGTACCATCATACATGCAATTATATCAAATCAGAAATCAACATATATTGTAATGAAATCAATGGGGATTGTCTTGTTACAAGTAACATTTCAATTTACCACATGTGCAAATGTAGGTTCACATTCTATCATTCATGTAGTTTTAAAAAATTCAGATACCATGCCAATTAAAATTCAACTATCCAAAAAAAACATTTAACATTAAATATCACATGCCATGCCAATTATAATTCAACTATCCAACAAAAACATTTGACATTAAATATCACATGTCAAATGTAATTTAGATGACAACATTACTTCACATTCACATGCCAAAAGTACTAAAACCATCCAAAGAACACTGAAATCAATGAACACTATTAATCCAATGACTTTACAAGTAATGTACCATCATACATGTAATTATATCAAATCAGAAATCAACATATACTGTAATGAAATCAATGGGGATTGTCTTGTTACAAGTAACATTTCAATTTACCACATGTGCAAATGTAGGTTCACATTCTATCATTCATGTAGTTTTAAAAACTTCAGATGCCATGCCAATTATAATTCAACTATCCAACAAAAACAAATTTAACATTAAATATCACATGCCATGCCAATTATAATTCAACTATCCAACAAAACATTTAACATTAAATATCACATGTCAAATGTAATTCAGATGACAACATTACTTCACATTCACATGCCAAAAGTACTAAAACCATCCAAAGAACACTGAAATCAATGAACACTATTAATCCAATGACTTTACAAGTAATGTACCATCATACATGCAATTATATCAAATCAGAAATCAACATATAATGTAATGAAATCAAAAACATTTAACATTAAATATCACATGCCATGCCAATTATAATTCAACTATCCAACAAAAACATTTAACATGTCCAAAAATATGTCCAAAAAACTTATTGTAATAAAATATGTCCAAAAATTGTAAATCTCACTTGAGTATCAAACTGTATCAAGTTTAACAAATTTTAAAACCATCTAAATTTTGAAATCAAATCAAATCTACTGTAAATCTTGTCCATCAAATGGAGGCTATAGCATCTGGGTCTCCGGTAGCGCCCTATCCTGTAAATAAGACACCTACATACACAATGCACATGAACATTAAAATTTGAAGTTTTAAAAATGAATGAGAATATATATATCTAGAACTTCATGTAAAAAACAAAATATAACAAAAAAATCACGCAATATCTCGTAAGGTTGCCTCTCCATTTGATGAACAGGTTTTGCCATAGAAACATCTGCAGTAGTAACCTGTACAATATACTTGTACAGTTAAATATAAATATATATATACATAAATAATTTATATAAATTAAAAACTTTCAAATGAAAATGCACGTGTACATATATAAACTTATTTGAACAATAATATTAAAAAAAAGAACTAAAGACAACTTCTTCAAATGCCGTGGATGTTCCTATCTCCGTCGCTAAAGTCCTCGGATTAAAAAAATCTTCTATACGAACCTAAATTCAAAAATTTTTAAATAACTCAAAATATAGATCTCTCTATATATCTCAATTTTTAATGGAACTTTTTGAGGTAACATAAATTTTGAACTTGTGAAAAATTGTCCATACTTGTACATCTCCCAATGAAGTAGAAGGTATATCTCCTAAGAAAGAAGAAGGTACCGCCATCCCAAAAACATCAGACGGAATCGGTACCTGTTAAAACATTTTATCAAATTATATATATACATACATGTACATGTGTGGCAACAATTATTTATTTTAGAGTCACTTAAAAAACACTAACATACATGTGCCAGCATATCATGATGGTCAGACCCATCTGCATCGTTTGAACCGGAGGTCCCGAACGTAATATTAACATTTTCATCACGCATCATGCCTGAGAACTGCAAATGGTGTTTTAACATATAATCATACATTTTTGTTAGATTAATGTACACATAAAAATAAATGTATACATGTGTACATACACATGTATTTATTACAAATTGTACACATGTATATGTAAATATCATTTCAAATCCTAAGGTCACTAACACATACCGTTCCGGTGCCCTCTTCCTCACGAAAAATTAGGTCTTGCAGACCATTGCGACAATTTATTGCGTATGTTCGGAGATCTTCAACATTCATGTTGTAAATCTCCTCATCTGTATGATAAAAAAAATTGGCATGTGCATTTTCACGTGCTCTTTGTCGATTTAAGCCAATATCAACTCCACTCAATCCGCTATGAACATTTTCGATCATAACATCTCTTGCTTCACGACTTATTTGAGAAGTCGCATCCATCTCTGATCGCAGGGTTTCGACTCGAGACGGTCGACTCACCAATGGCGGCTCAGGGCGAGGCAACTCCACATCTCGCTTAGCGCCCTTACGTTGATATAATCGACCTCTCCCCGGGCCAAAAAATTCTGAAGGAAGGTCATTATAGTCGGGTTTCATACCCAAAAAAAAATCTGCATAAAACATTTGTGCAAAATAAAGAGGAACCTCATCGTTCCATGGAAGCCTTCCAAAGGCCGCAAGATGTCGACTATACAAATATTGTGCTTTGTCTGGGTGCTTGAAATACTGCACCTTCAACATTTTTCTTTTTAGCCCTTCCTTATAATTAAACATTGACTTAGCATTATCTCTTGAAACTCTTTGTTTTATGTCCTGCCATTTATTGTGACCTATCACTGTTTCTTTTCTCTTTCTCATCACTTCTACAAATGAATCAGTGGTTGGCCCCAAATCTTTGTACACTTTTACCATTTCACTCAATGAATGTGTAACTATTTCTAGGCTTTGTCTACTCTCAGCAGGTAGAGACAAAGACTCCAAATCTCTTTGCAATTTTGCATGAAGGCTTTGACACCTTTGTAAGGTTCATTCCGCCATGTTCGTTTCCCATGGTATATCAGTAATCTCAGCCGGATAAGTTGTGGTGGGTTGACAGCCTTCTTCTTCAATGTAGTGCGCTGCCCTGCGTCTTTTTTGACCACTGGCTCGAACATTTTCAGCCTCTGCATCAATATATATAAAATTTCGTATATTAGAAAAAACACGTGTAAAAAAAGTTGTACAAATTTAATGAAAAAATGTTGAAATTGATGGCAACCTTGATGTTGTTGGTTAACATCATCTCCAACATGACCCTGCTGAGAACCAACCCCAGAATGACGCTGCTGAGAACTAGACCCACAGTGACCCTGTTGAGAACCAGCAGCCGTTGATTGCTGGCCTTTGGGGGAATAAATATCACCCCCTTCCCGCAACCTGCTGCCAGCCATACCTCGACCAGTTGAACCTTGGCCACGCTCCATGGATGGAGTAGAAAGCCTTCTCCTCTTGCCTCCTAAAAATTAAAATATGAAACTTGTTAACAACTAATTTCACTCACAAAGTTAATAAAAAAATCAATTCCATATGTACACACATGTATGGAGATTTAAGATTATATTTAAATACCGTGAACATCCTCCGATCCTTGAGCCTCCATATGGGATTCGGCTGATCTTCGTCTTTCATCCTCCATGATATATATCTATTGGTCGACAATCACAAAATAGATTTCAAAAAATCAATACCTCAGAGTAAAATCCAGTTTGGGGCTGTTAAATCCAGTATGTTCTATATTTCTTACATTTCAGCCCTCCTATTTTTCTTTCCAACCAAGGTTTATAAAATAACATGAGAAGCAACATGAGACTTAGAACAATCATTTTCATTATCTACATGGAAGGCAAGAATGATTATATCCCCTTAAGCTTAAGCTTAAATGTAGTTTGTCAATTTTTATCATATATTTTTTGGTAAGTGTAAATGTTTTTTTATCTATAGTACAAGTCATGAGTTCCCCAATTTTACCTTATGTAAAGCATGATTCTAGGATTACTAAAATTTGTACTTGGTTTTTTAAGAATATATCAAATAAAATTTTTGAGAAGCAAATATGGCTTGTTCCTTAGAATTTGGCACTTAGAATTTCCATAACGCTTATAACCCCATCCTTACAATTTTTATAATTTCCATGATGAGAAATTTGAATTTCCTTCCCCATATTTCTTGTTAATGATTGTAACCTTAAAATGGCTAATATTGGTTTGTCATCATCATCTAAAAATGACTTGGCAGATGAAAATTTACCATGTCAATCATCATCACTTCACACCATCTCATACATGACCCCTTCTACATATTATATGCATGAATTTTTGGAATGTCATCCTCTCTACTTATCCCATGAATGATTGTGACAACAGGTGAATAAAATACAATTTATAAGCAGAAGATAGTTTCTAGTTTGTCCTCCTCCATCCGCCCCATAGCTAGTGATTTCTCAATTTTCCACTTCCAACTTTCTATTCTCGAAATTCATTAGCAGCTAATATTATCGATAGCAACACCACTATACATATAATTATTATATACACTACTACATTAATGAACTCTATGTTGTTTGTTATTGTAAAGTCCAATAAAAAACAATGTTAATTGAGTTTAGTAGTGTATATAACAATTTCTTTGACTTCCAGGTGTGTTGTGACTATTAGTAGAATTAACTACCAAAATGAATTTCCAAAATAAAATGTTGGAAGAGAAAAAATAGGCAATCACTAAATATGGAGTGGGTGGAGGAGGACAAACTTATAGTGTCCCTTCCTTATAAAATTTCCTTTATTCACCTAATGTCACAATCAATCATGGTCTAGATAGAAGGGATGACCTACCATAAATTCAATCATATAATGTGTAGAAGGGTCATATGTAGATGGTGTGAAACGATGATTACAAACATGGTAATTTTTCATCTACTAGGTCATTTTGAGATGATGATTACAAACCAGTGCTAGCCCATTAAAGGTTATAATCATTGGTCCCTAATGTGGGGTGGACAATTTAAATCAAGTTCGTATCAAAGTACAATTTAGCTCATTTTAGTCAAGGTTAGTTAGAAGAATTAGCTATTGGTTTCTACCTTCAATTTCCTTTGAAAATGAATGTGTACGTGTTTTTGAGAGACATTAGAGACATTAGAGTACCTTCAATTTCCTCTGAAAATGAATGTGTACGTGCTTTTGAGAGACATTAGAGACATTAGAGGAATAAGGTCCAAATTTTTGATGAAAATGTGCTATGAAAGTAAAGGGTTTTAAAGGCAAGCATGTACAAGGCATAGTTGAGCCAAATGTTCTTCAATAAGGGCCTAATTATTTGGGTCTTGGTTATGGAAAACATGGAAAATTCTCCAAAGCCAAGGAGGCTTGTGAGGTTTGTGTTCATGATGAATGGAACATGTACATAGTTTACCTTAAAGTTGTTGTGTTTTACGAATATTAAAAAATGAAGAACTTCTATTTAGATCCATTCCAGAGATTGACTGCAGGGGCATTTACTAGATATATCACCTTTCATAAAAGATGAGATCCAGAGGCTACCTGGCCCTTTACAGACTCTGCCTATAGAACTTGTAGAAGTAAACACTAGAGGCATTAACAATATCAAAGAACGTTTTCATGCTCGGACATGGGAATGTGTCTCTTTCCCTACGCAAAAAAATAGTTCTTGAGGTAGTTAATCTTCATAGACATGTCATCAAGCAAGTCAATGTGATCATCCCTCCTTCCCTCCCTTCTAAAATAATTATGTTTTTCGGGGTCAGAAAGCCAAAATATGGAGACAATTGTCACCAAATCCAACGTACGATTATGCTTATAGAGTGAAAAAACTGAAAGAATCAACTTGTAGGGTCATTTTAATGGGGGGTGGAGAATTCATGTCTTTGCAAATTCAAAGTATGGTGCATGTTGCATGAAGCAAGATGTTGAAAGTAGAGTTATGTTAGACACACTTAAATGCAACAAATATGGAAATTTGTACATAAGCTCTATTATTTGACTTAAGAGTCAGTTGTTTGAAAAGGCATGTTTTGTCAACTTGTGTTTGGTTGATGGTTTTGTACACCAATATGTAAGAGTACATGGACATGTTCACATGATGTGAATTTTTTTTTTCTTTGAAGGAGAAAAATGATGTGTTTTCAGTTTGATGGTTTTGTTTGTGACAAGACGTCACAAGATTTTGTGAAGGTCCACTCTTGAGCGAGAGCCTCATGATTACAACCTATCCGTGAGAATCAAATGGGAGTGCATCCTTATTTTGAAAACAAGTAGGATTCTAAGCTACTTAGGACTCAAACCATCATTTTTAAATTTGAAATATAATGGTGTTGTTTCAATGCCTGAATCCACAACCCTAACACATGAAATCACTAATCTAATTACACATGAAATAAATGGTTATTTTCTCCAAAATTAAAAATATAACTAAAAACTAAATTCAACATAGTTGAAAGAAAAAGAAGCGCCATTGAAATGGTTTGCTGACAAATGGTTAGATTTCTTATCCAATTAAGGCCTAGCATGTATTTTGATGTTTCATTAATTTCTTTGCAAATTCAAAGTAGGGTGCATGTTGCATGAAGCAAGATGTTGAAAGTACATGAGCTCTATTATTTGACTTAAGAGTCAGTTGTTTGAAGAGGCATGTTTTGTCAACTTGTGTTTGGTTGATGGTTTTGTACACCAATATGTAAGAGTACATGGAGATATTCACATGATGTGAAATTTTTTTCTTTGAAGGAGAAAAATGATGTGTTTTTAGTTTGATGGTTTTGTTTGTGACAAGACGTCACAAGATTTTGCGAAGGTCCACTCTTGAGCGAGAGCCTCATGATTACAACCTATTCATGAGAATCAAATGGGAGTGCATCCTTATTTTGAAAACAAGTAGGATTCTAAGCTACCTAGGACTCAAACCATCATTTTTAAATTTGAAATATAATGGTGCTGTTTCAATGCCTGAATCCACAACCCTAACACATGAAATCACTAATCTAATTACACATGAAATAAATAGTTATTTTCTCCAAAATTAAAAATATAACTAAAAACTAAATTCAACATAGTTGAAAGAAAAAGAAGCGCCATTGAAATGGTTTGCTCAAAAATGGTTAGATTTCTTATCCAATTAAGGCCTAGCATGTATTTTGATGTTTCATTAATTTCTTTGCAAATTGAAAGTATGGTGCATGTTGCATGAAGCAAGATGTTGAAAGTACATGAGCTCTATTATTTGACTTGAGAGTCAGTTGTTTGAAGAGGCATGTTTTGTCAACTTGTGTTTGGTTGATGTTTTTGTACACCAATATGTAAGAGTACATGGACATATTCACATGATGTGAATTTGTTTTTTCTTTAAAGGAGAAAAATGATGTGTTTTCAGTTTGATGGTTTTTCTTGTGACAAGACGTCACAAGATTTTGCGTAGGTCCACTCTTTAGCGAGAGCCTCATGATTACAACCTATCCGTGAGAATCAAATGGGAGTGCATCCTTATTTTGAAAAGAAGTAGGATTCTAAGCTACCTAGGACTCAAACCATCATTTTTAAATTTGAAATATAATGGTGTTGTTTCAATGCCTGAATCCACAACCATAACACATGAAATCACTAATCTAATTACACATGAAATAAATAGTTATTTTCTCAAAAATTAAAAATATAACTAAAAACTAAATTCAACATAGTTGAAAGAAAAAGAAGCGCCATTGAAATGGTTTGCTGACAAATGGTTAGATTTCTTATCCAATTAAGGCCTAGCATGTATTTTGATGTTTCATTAATTTCTTTGCAAATTCAAAGTATCTAGTGCATGTTGCATGAAGCAAGATGTTGAAAGTACATGAGCTCTATTATTTGTCTTCAGAGTCAGTTGTTTGAAGAGGCATGTTTTGTCAACTTGTGTCTGGTTGATGGTTTTGTACACCAATGTGTAAGAGTACATGGACATATTCACATGATGTGAATTTTTTTTTTCTTTGAAGGAGAAAAATGATGTGTTTTCAGTTTGATGGTTTTGTTTGTGACAAAACATCACAAGATTTTGCGAAGGTCCACTCTTGAGCGAGAGCCTCATGATTACAACCTATCCGTGAGAATCAAATGGGAGTGCATCCTTATTTTGAAAACAAGTAGGATTATAAGCTACCTAGGACTCAAACCATCATTTTTAAATTTGAAATATAATGGTGTTGTTTTAATGCCTGAATCCACAACCCTAACACATGAAATCACTAATCTAATTACACATGAAATAAATAGTTATTTTCTCCAAAATTAAAAGTATAACTAAAAACTAAATTCAACATAGTTGAAAGAAAAAGAAGCGCCATTGAAATGGTTTGCTGACAAATGGTTAGATTTCTTATCCAATTAAGGCCTAACATGTATTTTGATGTTTCATTAATTTCTTTGCAAATTCAAAGTATGGTGCATGTTGCATGAAGCAAGATGTTGAAAGTACATGAGCTCTATTATTTGACTTAAGAGTCGGTTGTTTGAAGAGGCATGTTTTGTCAACTTGTGTTTGGTTGATGGTTTTGTACACCAATATGTAAGAGTACATGGACATATTCACATGATGTGAATTTTTTTTTTCTTTGAAGGAGAAAAATGATGTGTTTTCAGTTTGATGGTTTTGTTTGTGACAAGACGTCACAAGATTTTGCGAAGGTCCACTCTTGAGCGAGAGCGTCATGATTACAACCTATCCGTGAGAATCAAATGGGAGTGCATCCTTATTTTGAAGGAGAAATTTCAATAGGCTTTAGGAAATTTAATTTCAAGTCATTTAATTTCACTAGAAATAATTCAGAGGTACATGAAATGAATAGTATTTAGGAAGAACAATAGTCCCTCATGGAATATGAAGAAAGTAGCCACTTCATTTTGTATATATGCATGCTTTGAGTTACTCCTCAAAAAATTTCAAAACATGTGTATTTATTACTCTACCCATCCTGATTTTCATAGGATCCATAGCACATACATTTCTATATGCCCTAGTTGTTGTAAGGCCTAATTATTTCATCACTTTCAAAGGAATTACATCAGTTGTTTATCCTAAATCTAGCATATAGTTGTGTAATAATATTTTATTTATTAGTAGGAATATATGAAAATGTTTATGAATTACATTTTTATTCCCTTGATTCATCTTTTATAACTCTATAGGATAATCCTCAAAAGTAGGGTCATCTACTTCATCAAATTTTAAGAACTTCTTAACCTTATATCTTTATTTCATATTTGCATAAATTCCACAAATGGGATAGAAACAAGATATTTTCCAAGTGTTGAAGTAAACCAACATTAATTTCATTGTACACTCTTTATATAGGTATGGTTGAATGTTGTACATCTGGTACATAGATCAATTTGTTGTTTTCATTGTTTACTCTTAAAAATTATTTGAAGTGAGAGCGAAGAGTTGGTTTCTTCCTAGGTTGGCTTACATTTCCTTTAATATGTGATCCATCCCTTTCTCTAATTCATATTTTTATCTCTTCTATTAATTATGTTATTCTTTCTATGTATTGTTAGTACAGGGGGGTGAAATAATTTCTTATCATTTTCTAAGTGGTGAGGTCGTTTGAATCTCCAATAGTTGTGTTGGTGTGGTGGGAACCATGCTAGGAGTTGGGCATTCCATTGATATGGTCAAGGTACTTAGTGTATGAGGAGCATCCAAAATTAGGCGGATTGGGATCTTGATGAGGGGGATATGTCACTTGATGCATGCGGTGATGATGGTATTTGATGAGTAAAGGACACATATAGATGAGATGAGTGTCTTTAACATAGATCACTCAAGGGCATGCCATATACTAATTAACCGAGTTCGTGACATAATAAATGGTGGAAGAGGAATCATCAACATATGAGGTTGGTGTAAGTGGTGGTGCTACTATTGAGGCATGATGTATGGTGACCAACACATCTTGATATTGTCGGAGATTGAGACAATGTTGTGTATAATGTTTGTGTTTCAAATAAATAGACAAGAGGTCGTTGGTTCTTAAACCCTTATTACGTGATGAGGTGGCAAAATCACATGATGGAGTGGGGAGAAATGGGGGTGCTTAAGGGGTATGAAGGATACCCTTCAACTCATGAATCATGGGGCATGGATTGGTGGGATGACCTAATGTGTCTCAAAGGGCACACGGGGGACTAACCTTAGGGGTATTTTTGGTTGAAGGTTCTTTCTAAAATAAAAATTATAAATAACTATGGAAACTTGCATTAACATGTGTGTGTGTGTGTGTGATCCTAAAAATACTTAGTCCAACAAGAATAAATATACTTGGAAAATATAACCAAATATATAATCAAAATTAATTTGTGAAATACAACCAACCATATAATTGAAATTACAGGTATGAGCATTTTTATTATAAAAATAAAAATAAAAGTAAACTATGAAAATGGTATTGTATAACAAATTATCCTACAAAAATTATTGTAGAAAATTTTCAAAATTGAAATGCAACCTTAAATTCCTTGCATTCTTTCATCAACTTTGTTAATAATTGAATAGTCTACTAGTTGACTATACCAACTGCAATGAATATTGTCTTTTCCTAATGTTCATTGTGAAAATGGATCCTCACGTTAATGTGATAGGATCTTTTTCATCTCTCAAGTTACTAGGTCAAAGCATCCTAATGGGTAAATTAATTGTGAGATAAATAACTTGCATTAAATGTCAATCCAGGTTCTTATACTTCTGAAGTACACTTGCACAATATATGCTAAGCAATTAACTCTCAATCAAAAATGGAAATTAACCTATGGAAATGATTTCAATACTCAAAGAAAACCAATTAATGAAAATATCTAAATGAGCACAAACACGTTATTTATCAAAGACTACATATATCAAAGCATCGAATTCAAAACTTGAAACAAATTATTCTAATTCTATACTATGAAAGCTTTTTGAAATTTGATTCTATCAAACATAAAGGTAAATCCTATTCTATTGGACTTGGAAATGAATTTGATCTATTGAACTTGAAAGCAATTCTAAGCTCTTGAATTTGAAAGAAATTCTAATCTAGTGAAATTAAATGACTTGAAATTAAATTTCCTAAAGCCTATTGAAATTTAATTTTTTTTCTTTGAAGGAGAAAAATGATGTGTTTTCAGTTTGATGGCATAATATACCAAGATGTGTTTTCAGTTTGATGGCATAACTGGCTAGGAAAACTTCCTCCTAAAACCATAATATACCAACACATGTCCACAATTAAGAAGAGTATTAAAAGGTTAATTCAATAGCAATGTGGAAACAATAAATGTGAATAAAAACATAATATTACAAGATTTTTTTTTCAAGAGAAAAAAAACACTGTTTTCAGTATATTAAAAGGGGAAAACAGTCTATATACCGATTACATATGTCCACCCACAGAGGGAGATCCCATGTTTATCCAAACGGGATAAAAGGAAGACTCAGCCCTGGCCAATTGTGGTAAAAAACCCCATATCAAACAGATACAGAATCAGCAGAAATATACAGTATGACCCTCATATGGGATATGAGGAAATCTGTAAAGTCAAAAGCAGAATACAGGAATGATGCATATAACTCGAGGGTAGGATGATACAGAAAAAGACATCAAACACCCTGATGATCAGTTCCACCCAAAAAGCACAAATAAAGATCAAAGACCAGCCCCCTTTGAGAGGAAATAGTAGTTAAGATTGAATCAAATCTTTATCAGTAGTAAGACGGTTACTAAATAGGAGCCCTGATAAATATGACGAGCCCTGTCGAATGAGGATACCCTGTTAAAGAGCCTTGTTAAAGAGCCCTATTAAAGAGCCCCCTTTGAGAGGAAATAGTAGTTAAGATTGAATCAGATCTTTATCAGTAAACATTGTGTTGAAATTCAGTTTTAACTGAAGGGAAGTTTTGTTGAACTGTCCAATTAATCTTGAAGCTATTGTGTTGAAATTCAGTTTTAAATGAAGGGAAGTTTTGTTGAACTGTCTAAAAAGAAGAAGCTCAATTTTTAATTAGATATTTGTTTCAATAACAAAAATGACAGCTATATGATTTTCTATATTTGCAGAACTGTTTTATAAGCATCATAATTTTTTGCCCATCACTTTTTTTCAGAAGAAAAAAACAGCTGTTTTGTATTAAAATGTCAAAACAGTACATGATACATAGCGATACAGTGCATGATCACTGTATCAGTGGAATAATAGAGCTAAGATGAAGCAGTCTTATACAACGTAATAGGCCCCATAAACTCCAGCGAAGAGTAACCGACGTAAGCCAAATGATGATGATTATGAATCAAAAATTAGATCAGAAAGCTGGCACCATAAAAAACTATACAGAACAACGACATAATACCACGACAAAGAACAAGGATCCAGAGGAAACCTGTAACAAGAACCGAACCCGAAAATATAAAAGCCACCAACTTCCAGAAAAGGAAAGAGAGATGTACAGACATGAGATAGACAGAAGAACTGGCTAGCAACAGCAGCGTTTGCAATAAAAATCCTCGCAACCAAAAAACATCCAAAAACTGGCGCGCAGGACCTGTGACGAGGGAGAAACCTGCCCCCCAGAAACAGACCGCAGGACCAGCCCCATCATCCATCCAACCCGGGAAGAGAGAGTACCAGAAACTTAATAATCAAAAGCTGGAAACACATAAACATGTCCCAGAGGCGTCTTATGTTAGAGGGGTCGCCAAATCCCTCCGAAAATGAGAGACAAAACAGAAATCATGTCTCACCACCAACCGGGCGAATTGCACACTGTTACAATAATGAGTGCATGAACCTTTGGATTGTCTCGGCTTGCATACAACTTGGTTGGAAATGAAATGGACTCGCATTAACCATTAACTGCGCATCCGCATCGGAATGCCTACAACTTGGTTGGAAATGAAATGGACTCCGTTTCCAGATAAATTTTCTTGAAATGATTTAAAGAAGTCTTTCTTTATGTGATAATGAGAAAGTTCAAACAAATGATTTGGTTACATGGCAGGTGATAGATGAAAAACTCATGATAAAAACGAAGCACATGGAATGAGTAAACGAAGATATTTCATATTTAAGAGGGCATTTGAAGCTAATGAAAAACATAAATGAAAACAACTAAAATATAACATATACTAACAAATTTTTAATTAAAAAATCAGTAAAAAAATTATCAAATCATTTACATTAAAAATTGATATGTAGGACGACGAGGAGAACATACCCGGCAGATTTCAACGATGGCGCCCGTAACAACGACCAGCAGCAACTCGACCAGTTGCGGCAATCAGACACACAGCAGCAACTCGCCCGCAATCAGCAACAGAGTAGCAAAAATCACGCCCCAACAATGAAAACAGTAACCTTACTGCTTTCGCGGGCGATATATTTATAAAAAATAGTTCGGCCGAACTTAAAAGTTCGGCCGAACTCCTATTGCCGATTTTCCAAACCTCCGGCAAAAATTCTGTTTGCTGCGCCGTCACTGTGCCGTCAATCTAAACGGACTCAAAATTTCGGCCGAACTTTATAAAATGTTCGGCCGAACTATTGCCGAAAAAAATTTTCTGCCATTGATTCTCACAAAAGTGTAACCGAGCTTCACGTTTCCGCCCAATAGTAATAATAATAATTTTCAAACCAAAAATATCAACACGCGGAGGTCAAACCCTTGACCATGAAGTTCTTACTGAAGCTCTATACCAATTGTGTTGCCCTATGTTGGTTGTAGGGTAATGCCTCCAACATATAATTGTTGATTAATGAAAATTCATATGATTTGGGCACGAGAACAATTTTTTTGTTGACACATAAAGTTATGCATGCAACCAAAATGTAGTTAGTTCGTCGGGCCACTCTACTTGTAACCAAACTATCAATTGGATATGGCGGTTTCGGTCAACACCATCATCAGGTATCACTATAATGAAGTCATTTAAAATTAATGAAACCAAAACCAAAACCTTCATGAATATAACCAGATTAGAACAATGGAATTTTGCAATCAAATGGATGTTTCCTTCACATTAGATGAACAAATCCATATTATCTATGAGACTTAGTTCATATACTTTGATTTGAATTGTGTGTTGTGTAGGGTGTGGGAATATTTATTTATAAGTGTTCCATGTGGTTAGGTGTCGAGAAGGTCGACCAAACACCAAGAATTAAGCTTAGAAGCCCAAGGATTGAAAAACGTTGACAAGGAGTCATAGTAATCATAAATCTTCCAGGAAATCACATAAGGAATTTTTGGAACCGACGCATTTCGAACTACCAACTGTAGTTCATCATCAGGAGTCATATTACCATGCTTTAACATTTTTCATGCAATTTGTGTAGAAATTATATGCACTAAGCATGCATATGTCCAAGATGCACCTGATCTCACACTATTTAACTTTATGAAAGATACTAAATCTATTCCATTTGTTAATCTTTTGTGGAAAAATTAATTGCACACACATGTGAAGCATAAAAAAAATTATCAATCACACATAAAAAAGTTTTTAACCGGGAAAGCCTGAAGCTGAAAACCCCAACTATATATTATGTAACATGGAGATCATATGAAAATCTCATACAAACATACAAAGCTTATCAGAAGCTCTCAGTACAATACAATCGTCATACACTATACAGGCCTAATATTGCAAATCCATGCACCGATCTTTGCCACCTGCTAGCCTACCTCCACTACGCAATCTCTGCTGAAGAATAGATCTGAATGAATTCAAATTACTCTTGGATTGACTGCGCAATCCTCATTGGAATCTCCACTGAGTGTTGGATGAAATCAATGCATCACTAATAGTCACAACTGATAGTCTATCTTGCCCTTTCACCTATCTCTCCACTGGTCTCCACTGAAACTGCCATGCACTGTAGTTAACTGATGTATTGTTCAGTTGATTAGTGAGTTATTATTTATGAATTAATTCACTCCACTCTCACTAGTGTATCAATCAGTTAGACTAGATACAACTAGCTCAACTGAATCTAACTGAGTTAAACTAAATACAACTCCATAACTACTTCTTGCAACTGTGTTATAACTCTTCCACTTGAGTTCTAACTGATTCCTCCATGCAATAGCTCCAGTAGAACCTTAGGAATAGCATAATTCCTTCTGTCAGCTGTTGTGCCACATCTATGCACTGAACTGAAGTGCTCCAAGAGAATAAGTTGTTGTTTAGAGTCTGATTATTATTAAGAGCTAATAATAATCAACATGCATCTATTTTTATATTGACGATCTATAAATAGACTTCGCCCAATATTCTAAAAATAGAATTTCATCTATTTTGTCAACTTGATCAACCATCCACAAATAGCATCCTGCAACTTCTGAAATATGATCCACATGTCTAAAAATAGACATAGTCTAAAAATAGACTTGTGCCAAAAATACCCTGCAGGCCCACTTAGTGAAGGCGACACTTTTCACTAAGCTCATAATATTGTTGAATCTCAACACTCCCTCTCAACAAGATATGGATTATCCTTCACCCCAATCCTGCCTCTATGGTATTCGAATTTTGCTCCTGGTGAGCGCCTTCGTCAGAATATCTACATCCTGATCCTTCGTAGGAATGTACTGAAGCAACATGATCTTCTGCTACACAGAAAATCTGATATGATGATACCAGATATCAATATGTTTAGATCTATCATGAAACACAAGATTAACCGAGAGTTTAATGCAACTCTGATTATCACAATGAATCACCGTGGGATCTAAATGTGAACCGAACAAACCAACCACAATCTTCCTCATCCAGATAGCCTCACATGCAGCTAAAATTGCTGCCATGTATTCTACTTCCACTGAATTGAGTGCCACAGATCTTTGTTTCCTGTTGTACCAAGAAACTACCGTAGATCCGATAGTGAAAATCCTTCCTGATGTGATCTTTCTTTCTATTGGGCTTCCTGCCCAATCTGCATTCGTGAAGCCATGCAACTTCACTTCATTCATCTGTCTGTACCATAAACCATACTCAGATGTGCACCTGAGATATCTTAGGACATGCTTGCCTACCTTGAAAAAGATCTTGGTAGGCTTAACCATCGCTTGTGAAAGCTGGTTCACCACATAGCATATGTCCGGTCTTGCATTGACTAAATACATGAGCGAACCCACCAGCTGTCGATAAACAGTGGCATCCACTACCTCTGCCGATGTAGCATCCTCTTTCTTCCAATTTCCTGAAAGAGGAGTGTCGATAGTCTTGCAACCTTGGTTGTGAAATTTCTCCAGTATCTCCCGGGCATACTTTCCTTGAGACACAAACAGTTCACCTTCCCACTGCCATATTTCCAATCCAAGGAAATAATGAAGGAGGCCTAAATCCTTCATCTCAAACTCCTTTAGAATATCAGCCTTGCATGAGTGTATCAACTGCTCATCGCCTGTTAGTATCAAATCATCAACATAAAGTACAATGATCAAAAGCTTACCCTCAACCACAATCTGGTACAGGTTTGCATCCGCCTCACTCTTCGTAAAGCCAAGTCCAGTGAAATAGCTGTCGATCCGATTGTACCACGCACGGGGTGCTTGTTTCAGCCCATATAGCGCTCTTTTGAATCTGTACACATGTGACTCGCTGCTGAAGATCTCAAATCCTTCAGGCTGCTCAATGTGCACCTCTTCCTCAATGATCCCATTAAGGAACGCAGTCTTCACATCCATCTGATGAATGTGACAACCCATCTGCACTGAGAGAGAAAGGATGGTCCATATGGAAGAATACAGTGCAACAGGTGTAAAGGTTTCTTCATAGTCAATCCCCTCAAACTGTGAGAAGCCCCAGGAAAAAAATATTGCCTTATACTTCTCGATGCTTCCATTAGTAGCTTGCTTTACCTTGTAGATCCATGTTGATCCTACAACTGATTTTCCCACCGGCCTTGGAACAATCTCCCAAGCACTGTTTCTAACAATGGAGTCATACTCCTCCACCATGGCCTCTACCCATGGAGTCATAACCCTTGTCTTCCAGCATTGCAACTGAGACCAAGTTCTTCTTCAGACCTGGAACATGCATGACATTCATCAACAAGAATGGATTACCAGACACCCTCTCAAAGGTAATGGTCCCAATGCCAGTCACAATGTACGGACCATTGTCGCCCATCTCTATATGCATCTAGAGGTCCTTCTCCTCCAAGTCACTAAAATACTCTTTATCTCCCGTCATATGGAAAGATGCACCACTGTCAAGATACCACACCGATCCCATGCAGCTTGAAACCAAGCATGCGATCAAGGAAAAATCTAGCTCAAATTGCGAGGCTAAGGCCTCTCTAGCTGCAGATCCAACAACTTGCTTATTCTTCTTCTTCTGTGGACAGTTAGTGGTGAAATTTCCATGCTCGTGATAATGAAAACACTTCACTTTGGACAAGTCCTACTTCTTGCTTTTCGCACCGGATTTAGAAGGATTTTTCTTCCCCTTCCCTTTCCTTGCTTTGGCAGCCAAAGTGAAATTCTCTTCATCTTAATTCTTCGATGAAGATCCATCCTTGGTACCCCGCCTTATCTCCTCCTGCACAAGATCTGACCAAAGTTTCTCCCATTCTGGCAGTTTCTCCCGTCCATTGACAGAGCCTTCGTAGCTATGCCAACTCTTTGGAAGCCCAAGGAGAGCCAAGCTCACCAAGTTTTCTTCATCAAAAGTAACCCCCACACTTCCCAGCTTATCCTTGCAGTGGACAAACTTCGTGAGGTATTTTGGAATACTGTCACCTTTTTCCATTTTTATTTTTATGAGCTTGTCTTTAAGCGCCAAATTCCTCTGGTCACTTCTGCTTTGGAACAAGTCTATCAAAGCATTCCACATTAAGAATGGAGTGGCTTTCCCATGAAGGCTGGACACAATGTGGTCCTTCACACCTTCCAATAGAATCGTCCTCATCTTTGCAGTTTTATTTTGCCATGCATCAAGTAATGCAACATTGCTAGATCCTGGCTTAGGAACACTGCTATTGTTGAACTCCTTCAGCCCATTATCCTCCAGCACCACCTCCATCCTGTCCTTCCAGGCTATGTAATTCAAGCTCCCATCAAGAGCATACTCCAATCTCAACCCGTTGAAAGACATTTCAATGTATACTTGATTTCTGCACCAAGAATATTCTGTAGCAAATTCAAATTGTCCACTAGCACAAACTCACTTCACAATTGCAATCTTCAATCAAAAATGCTCTAATACCATGTAGAAATTATATGCACTAAGCATTCATATGTCCAAGATCCACCTGATCTCACACTATTTAACTTTATGCAAGATACTGAATCTATTCCATTTGTTAATCTTTCGCGGAAAAATTAATTGCACACACATGTGAAGCATTAACAAAAATTATCAATCGCACATAACACAGTTTTTAACCGGGAAAGCCTGAAGATGAAAACCCCAAATATATATTATTTAACATGGAGATCATATGAAAATATCATACAAACATACAAATATTATCACAAGCTCTCAGTACAGTACAATCGTCATACGCTATACAGGCCTAATCTTGCAAATCCATGCACCGATCTTTGCTACTTGCTAGCTTGCCTCCACTGCATAATCTCTGCTGAAGAATAGCTCTGAATGAATTCTAATTACTCTTGGATTGACTACGCAATCCTCATTGGCATATCCACTGAGTGTTGGATGCAATCAATGCATCACTATTAGTCACAACAGATAGTCTATCTTGCCCTTTCACCTATCTCTCCACTGGTCTCCACTGAAACTACCATGCACTGTAGCTAATTGATGTATTGTTCAGTTGATTAATGAGTTATTATTTATGAATTAATTAACTAATTAATTCACTCCACTCTCACTAGTGTATCAATCAATTAGACTAAATACAACTAGCTCAACTAAGTCTAACTTAGCTCAACTAAATACAACTCCATAACTACTTCTTCCAACTGTGTCATAACTCTACCACTTGAGTTATAACTGAGTCCTCCATGCAATAGCTCTAGTAAACCCTTAGGAATAGTGTAATTCCTTCTGTCAGCTGCTGTGCCACATCTGTGCACTGAACTTAAGTGCTCCAAGAGAATAAGTTGTTGTTTAGAGTCTAATTATTATTAAGAGCTATTAATAATCGACATGCATCTATTTTTAGATTGACGATCTATAAATAGACTTCGCCCGATATTCTAAAAATAAAATTTCATCTATTTTTTCAACTTGACCAACCATCCACAAATAGCATCCTGCAACTTCTGAAATATGTGTTGAAAATGCAACAAGATGATGGAGCTTAGTGAAATGAAGTCGCCTTCACTAAGTGGGCCCGCAGGCTATTTTTGGCGCAAAGTCTATTTTTAGACTATGTCTATTTTTAGACATATGGAGCATGGTCTAGGAGTTGCAGTATGCTATTCTTGGATGATTGGTCGAGTTGGTAAAAATAGATGGACCTCTATTTTTAGACATACAAGTCGAAGTCTATTTTTAGACTGCCTGTCTAAAAATAGGTCAGTCAAATATTATTAGCCCTTAATAATATTTGGACTATAAACTTCAGTTTATCCTCTTGCAGCACTTCAGTTGGAGCTACGAATGTGGCCCATGCACATGACAGAAGGAATTACGCTATTCCTAGGGGCTTGGTGAGCTCATGCATGGTTGAATTTAGTTAGAACTCAAGTGGCGGAGTTTGGTGGAGTTGATGAGATAGTTGGTGGAGTTGTGTTCTGTTTAAATTAGTTGAACTAGTTGTATTTAGTTTAACTGGCTAATACACTAGAGATGAGTGGAGTGAATTAAATATTATTTAATTCACTAATTATTAACTCATTATTCAACTCAGGAACACATCAGTTTACTATAGTGCATGGAAAGTTCAGTGAAGACCAGTGGAAGAGGTAGATGAAAGGGTGAGTTTGCTATTAGTTGCGACATTAGTTGTGCATGAGATTTGCACAAGCATTGGAGGAGATTGCCCATGAGGATTGCGCAGTTGAAGCCAAGGAGATTCAAACTTGGATCTCTCATTCAACCAACTTGGATTGCGCAATAGAGGCAGGCAATTAGTGGATGAGTTTTGAACCTGTGACTTGTTCAAAACTGAGCTAGTTTGTGTGTAACTTTTGGAGACAGTACTGAGTACTTGTGAGGAGTATTGTACTAATATTGTTACATGTTCTCTTCTATTATAATATACAAATATCTGGGGGTTTTCAGATATAAGCTTTCCCCATTACATATTGTGTTTATGTGCGCATGCGACTGTTTCTATTTCCGCAAATTGATGATCAATTGTAGAAGAGGTTATGTGTTATGCATGAATTTGAATTAGTGTGTGACCAGGATAATCTCAGTGGATAAATATTCATTATTCAGAAAATTTCTACATGGTATCAGAGCGAATTGATCATTGGGATCTATTACAGTGATTACAATTTTATTTCGGTAGACAGAGTCTGTAACGGGCCAAGTAGCCTCTGGATCCATCCTTTCTCTGAAAGGTGATATATCCAATAAATGCCCTTACAGTCGATATTTGTGCTAGAAATAATTTGTTCTCACAGATCTAGAAGCAGTTGAGTTTTGAGCTTGGAATTCGAATTTTGCAGCAGTTTGTTTTCTTGGTGCCGGAGTTGAAATGTCTTTCAATGGTTTGTGACTCGAATATGCTCTTGAAGGTAGTTCGAATTATGTTGCATGGAAAGATCGAATGGAGGTAGTGTTAGAAGATAATGGGCTGAAGGAGTTCGTATATATGGATGTCCAAAAGCCTACTGATCCTGCTGAAGTTAAGGCTTGGCAAAAGAAGATGGCGAAATGTCGAAGGATTCTGTTGGAGGGCGTGAAGGATCACATTGTATCCAGCCTGCATAGAAAAGATTCTCCATATTTGATGTGGAAAGCGTTGATAGATCTATTCCAGAGCAAGATATACCAAAGGAAGATGGCGCTCAAGGATAAACTCAGAAACATTAAGATGGAGAAAGGCGACAGTATCGCCAAGTACCTCACGAAGTTCACTCAATGCAGAGATGAGCTGGGAAGTGTGGGGGTGACTGTCGATGAAGAGGACTTGGTGGACCTAGCTCTCCTTGGTCTTCCGAAGGCTTGGTATTCCTATCAGGACTCTGTCAATGGTCGGGAGAAGTTGCCGGGATGGGAGCGACTTTGGGCGGATCTCATGCAGGAGGAGATAAGGAGGACTACCAGGGACGGATCTTCATCAAAGGTATCTGATGAAGAAAATTGCGCTTTGGCTGCCAAAGAAAAGAAGGGGAAGAGAAAGAAGGCTTCTCAGTCTGGTGCGAAAGGAAAGAAGCAAGACATGTCCAAGGTGAAGTGTTTTCACTGTCACCAGCACGGACACTATGCCACAAATTGTCCGCAGAAGAAGAAAAATAAGAAGGCTGCTGGATCTGCAGCGGGAGAGGCATTGGCTTCTCAATTCGAATTGGATTTTTCACTGATCGCATGCTTGGTTTCAAGTGTGATGGGATCAGTATGTTTGTTGGACAGTGGTGTGTCATTTCACATGACCGGAGATCGAGATCTGTTTTCAGATCTGGAGGAAAAAGATCTTGGAGTGCACATCGAGATGGGCGATGATGGTAGATACAGTGCGACCGATATCGGTACCATTTCCTTTGAGAGGGAGTCTGGTAAACCCTTTGTATTGAAGGAAGTATTGCATGTTCCAGGATTGATGAAGAATCTGATCTTTGTGGCGATGTTGGAAGACAAGGGGTATGATGTGGTCTTCAGCGAAGGAAAGGCTTTCCTGCGCAGTAAGACAACTGGAGAGACCCGGAAGATAGGGGTTTGAGTCAAGAACCTTTATCAGTTGCAAGTAAATGGCTATGCAGCAATGGCATGCAAGGCGGGAGAAGTGGTGAGCCGGGATGATGAGGGCGAGCTGTGGCACAGGAGATTGGGCCACCTTCACCATGGCGCTTTGAAGATACTGCAGCAGATTTCTACTGGGCTTCCTAAGGGCACTCTTGCGTAGTCAGATCAGTGCAAGGGGTGTACCTTGGGAAAATTTGTGAAAGCCACCTTTCACAAGAAGGATAGTCGCGCCACGACGATCCTTGAGAGAATTCACACAGATGTGTGTGGACCTTTCTCAGTAGCTTCGACAGCAAAGCATAGGTACTATGTGATATTTGTTGATGATTTTTCTCGTAAGTGCTGGATCTTCTTCATGCAGAAGAAGAGCGAGACATACTCAAAGTTCTGTGAGTTCAAGGCACTGGTTGAGAAAGAATCGGGGAAGCAGGTGAAGGCTCTTAAGAGCGACAATGGTGGTGAATTCATCTCTGGCGAATTCAAGGACTTTTGCAGCACAGAAGGAATTCGAAGAGAGCTCATAGCACCTCATAACCCACAGCAGAACGGGGTTGCTGAGCGGAAGAACAAAACGATCGTGGGTGCTGCACGGGCGATGTTGCATGATCAGGGCCTACCCCTTCACTTGTGGGCTGAGGCATGCAATACTGCAGTGTATGTGCAGAACCGTTGTCCTCACAAGATACTTGGCATGAGTACATCGGAGGAGGCGTTTTCTGGCAAGAGGCCTGATATTTCTCATATGAGGATTTTTGGCTCACCTGTCTACATGCATGTGACGAAGGACGCTAGAAAGAAGATGGATCCGATCGAAGGGGTTGGAATATTTGTGGGGTACACTGATACGCCCCACAACTATCGTGTGTATTTTCCAGATAGTCGCAAGACTGTTGTGCGACAAGATATCAAATTTTAGGAGGAGAAAGCCATGCAGTGCTCGCTTGAGAGGGAGCCACACTTGCATGCAGATGAGGAGCTATTAGTTCCTAAGGAGGAGCTTCCGGATGTGGATCAGCCACAAGAGGAAGTTCATGAGGTGGAAGAGACCACCCATGCAGCGCCAACCATCAGAGGGCGCAAGCGCACTACAGAAGCTGAGCGACTGGCTCAAGATGCAGAGAAGGTTGTAGGACCACCTACAGCACAGCGCAGACAGAGACAGTCACCGGACCGGTACACTGGATACATGGCTCTTGTGAGAAAATGTGTCGTGATAGAGCCATCCTCTTTCGAGGAAGCTATGGAGGACCCCGCATGGGTAGATGCCATGGTGGAAGAGTATGATTCGATTGTCAGAAACAGTGCATGGGAGATTGTCCCAAGGCCGGAAGGGAAATCAGTGGTAGGTTCGAGATGGATCTACAAAGTGAAGCAAGCTGCTGACGGGAGCGTCAAGAAGTACAAGGCAAGATTTGCTGTCGTGGCTTCTCGCGGTAACGACCGACATGAGGAGACCTTTGCACCTGTCGCAAGGTACTCTTCCATACGGACGATCCTTTCTCTCTCAGCGCAGATGGGGTGGCACATCCATCAGATGGATGTGAAGACCGCGTTCCTCAACGGAGTCATTGAGGAGGAGGTGTACATAGAGCAGCCTGAAGGTTTCGAGATCTTCAGCAGTGAGTCACATGTGTGCCGACTCAAGAGAGCACTGTACGGGCTGAAGCAAGCACCTCGTGCTTGGTACACTCAGATAGACAGCTACTTCACCGGGCTTGGATTCTCCAAGAGTGAGGCGAATCCTAACCTGTACCAGATTGTGGTGGAGGGGAAGCTGTTGATCATCGTACTGTATGTAGATGATCTGATTTTGACTGGCGATGAGCAGTTGATACTTTCATGCAAGGAGGATCTTGCACGAGAGTTTGAGATGAAGGACTTGGGCATCCTTCATTATTTCCCGGGATTGGAGATTTGGCAGCGCAACGGAGGACTGTTTGTTTCTCAGGGCAAGTATGCTCGGGAGATTCTGGAGAGGTTCAACATGCAAGGCTGCAAGCCTGTTGACACTCCTCTTCCTGGTGGTTGGAGGAAGGAGGATGCTACTTCAGCGGAGGTAGTGGATGCCACTGTCTATCGACAGTTGGTGGTGTCGCTTATGTATCTGGTCAATACACGACCCGATATATGCTATGCTGTTAGCCAGCTTTCGCAAGCTATGGTTAAGCCTACCAAGCTCTTCTGGAAGGCAGGCAAGCATGTATTGCGTTATCTTAGTGGCACATCGGGATATGGTCTATGGTACAGACAAGAGGTTGGAGCGAAGCTTAGCGGCTTCACTGATGCAGATTGGGCAGGGAGCCCAACGGACCGAAAGAGCACATCTGGAGGAGTTTTTAGTATCGAGTCGACAGCAGTTTCCTGGTACAGCAGGAAGCAGAGATCCGTGGCACTCAGTTCAGCAGAGGCCGAGTACATGGCAGCTAGCTTGGCTGCATGCGAGGCTATTTGGATGAGAAAGATCCTCGTCGGATTGTTTGGGTCGCACTTGGAGCCTACTGTGATTTATTGTGATAAATAGAGTTGCATTAAACTCTCGGCTAATCCAGTATTTCATGATAGATCCAAACACATCGACATCAGGTACCATCATATCAGAGATTGTGTGCAGCGGAGAATCATGTTACTTTCATATGTTCCCATGGAGGATCAGGATGCTGACATCTTGACGAAGGCGCTCACCAGGAGAAAATTCGAATTCCACAGAGGCAGGATAGGGGTTGCAGATAATCCATATCTTGTTGAGAGGGAGTGTTGAAAATGCAACAAGATGATGGAGTTTAGTGAAATGAAGTCGCCTTCACTAAGTGGGCCCGCAGGCTATTTTTGGCGCAAAGTCTATTTTTAGACTATGTCTATTTTTAGACATATGGAGCATGGTCTAGGAGTTGCAGTATGCTATTCTTGGATGATTGGTCGAGTTGGTAAAAATAGATGGATCTCTATTTTTAGACATACATGTCGAAGTCTATTTTTAGACTGCCTGTCTAAAAATAGGTCAGTCAAATATTATTAGCCCTTAATAATATTTGGACTATAAACTTCAGTTTATCCTCTTGCAGCACTTCAGTTGGAGCTACAGATGTGGCCCATGCATCTGACAAAGGAATTACGATATTACTAAGGGTTTGGTGAGCTCATGCATGGTTGACTTCAGTTAGAACTCAAGTGGCGGAGTTTGGTGGAGTTGATGAGACAGTTGGTGGAGTTGTGTTCTGTTTAACTTAGTTGAACTAGTTGTATTTAGTTTAAATGGCTAATACACTAGAGATGAGTGGAGTGAATTAAATATTATTTAATTCAATAAACATTAACTCATTATTCAACTCAAGAACACATCATTTTACTAAAGTGCATGGACAGTTCAGTGAAGACCAGTGGAAGAGGTAGATGAAAGGGTGAGTTTGCTATTAGTTGCGACATCAGTTGTGCATGAGATTTGCACAAGCATTGGAAAATATTGCCCATGAGGATTTTGCAGTTGAAGCCAAGGAGATTCAAACTTGGATCTCTCATTCAACCAACTTGGATTGCGCAGTAGAGGCAGGAAAATAGTGGATGAGTTTTGAACCCGTGACTTGTTCAAAACTGAGCTAGTTTGTGTGTAACTTTTGGAGATAGTACTGAGTACTTGTGAGGAGTATTGTACTGAGATTGTTACATGTTATCTTCTATTATAATATACAAATATCTGGGGTTTTTCAGCTATAAGCTTTCCCCATTACATATTGTGTTTATGTGCGCATGCGACTGTTTCTATTTCCGCAAATTGATGATCAATTGTAGAAGAGGTTATGTGTTATGCATGAATTCGAATTAGTGTGTGAACAAGATAATCTCAGTGGATAAATCTTCATTATTCAGAAAATTTCTACAATATGATCGACATGTCTAAAAATAGACATAGTCTAAAAATAGACTTGCGCCAAAAATAGCCCGTGGGCCCACTTAGTGAAGGCAACTCTTTTCACTAATTTCATCATCTTGTTGAATCTCAACAATTTGTGGCTTAGGAACCACAACGCCCATGCTTAGCCCCTCCTTTTTCCATATGACCCCATTCATATGACCATGCCTAAAGACAAGGTGCCTTATGGTCCTTGTCCTCCCGCATGATGACATCATCATGATGTAATCATGCCATGTGTTAGCCCATGAGGGGCACCACACACCACTCATTTTTAGGAGTTTTACTAATCCAAATTTTCCATTTGTCCCTATCATGTGTCACACCTTGGTGATGCCACATCATCCTATTGATGTCAAGAAATTATGTGTCATTCTAACTATGTTATCATCATCATCACTTATGGCTTGTCTCAATGCACTACATGTCATTCATCTAGGGGTCCACTTCATCTTTCTTAGCCTATCTCTGAACACAACGTGTCATTCATCTATTGGCTCGACAAATTCTCTAAGTGTTGTGAATCTCTTCTCATGATCCACCATCCATTTTCATTTTTGGTTGTTTAATCAATGAAGAGTTGCACGCTATTTAATGAATTAAATATCATCCAATTTATGCTCATATCTATCGTTCACTTGGTCAATGTACGATGGATGCACCCGAAAGGTTAACCCTCTTTAACATATTAATATTTTTGGTTTTTTCCCTATAGTTCGGGCCTCCAACTAGTTGTAATATTCGAATGGCCATAACTTCACATCCTAGAGTATTTTTCAATAACAGACCATTGTAAAGGTATCGATGAGGCATACACAACCCTGTGGTTTGTATGATCATTTTGAAAATACAACTACATCAAAAACTCAAATAAATTCAAACAACTTCATCTTCATGTGATGAGATATTGTAAGAGATCCAACTGGCATACTGCTTCATAGATTGTAATGTTGCTTCCTTAGTCATCATGAGTGATACTATTGTTGTCTCAAATATTCACTTTTACATTAATGAAATCTTGTTGTCATCAAGAAAAACACTATCTATAGCAATGGTCCCTCTTTGTAATTGATGGAAACATCATCAGAAATTTATGGTCATTGACGTAAACAAATCAAAAAATGTATCTATGCAAATTACTTCCTTGTTCAATGTCAATGTATACAATATGTCTCCGCCTAAATTCCTTCCTAGGTCAATGTGAATTTATGAAAGCTCTCCCCCTTTGAAATCAATGGAAAAGGGTCATGGAAATCCATTGAAAGTGACATGCTAATGATCCTACATCAGTATCTGTCAAAAATCCATAACCTATTCCTAAATGATCTTGTGGACATGACTGAACAATGTTTCGTTCCTCCTCCTATGTTGTCATTCTGATAAAGTCTCCCCCTAAGACCATGTTTCTCATAATTGTTCCTTTACTTTTTAAAATCTCCCCCTAAGACCATGCTCCTCCATCAATAACTACCTATCACCTATGCATTATCTGATTCATGTTCCTTTCTTTACATATGAGATATCATCATCAAGCCATACGAATCAATGTAAATGTCCTAGTCCACATACTACCCTCATACATGGAGTTTCTTATTCAATTTTAGACTCAAAAAATGATGATCTTGAGGAATATTTCTCGAAGGGATTATATTATAGGAGTTATACCTAATTGAGGTCCTCCTTGATATCTTCTCCATCCTTTAACATTGTTGGGAATTCCCTCTCCATTATACCATATTGAATTAAGTTTGCAATCTTGCACTATATGACATTAATTGCGACATATGTGACATTAAACATAGGGCTTCAATAATTGTTGAAATGGCTGATGTGTTCTCCTAATTTTTTCCACATTTCTCCATCTAAGTATTTGGTCATATCCTCTATATGTCACAATATCATAGGCCTTGCAATTATGTGCTTTGTGGCCAAGCTTTGTGCATGAGAAACAATAACTAAAAATATTATTTTGATACTTGGACATAGAATGGTATATTGGTCCTATGAATTTTTTTTCTTAGAGGATCCATATTCAATTGTTTCCCTACGTCATTGTTCCTTGTGGATGTTTTGTGAGGAGCCATATTATTTGTTGATTTTCAACACCTGCTTCATTGTTTATTATGGATCCTTTGTGATGTGCCATATTAACTGGATTATTTTCAATACCTACTTCATTATTACTTTTGGATGCTTTGTAATGAGCCATAATCATTGGTTGTTTTCCAATACCTATATTATTTCTGCTTATGGATACTTTTCCTCCATTCCAATTTCTTATATTTTGCGGCTTCCTGAAATTGTCTTGAGAGACATCAAATGAACATAACTAATTTGGTTTATCATTTACTTTGGATCTTAAATAGTGTTGATGGTATATGCTATGAAATTTCGATTGACCAATTTGAGACAATCTTCATTAGATGAGCTTGGAGGGCCATTTTCATTGGGTGCCTCACAATTTCCTTGATAATAAAGACATGTTAATAAGTAGGAACATCTGAATTCTAAGTACGTGATCTAGGGATTAATTCCTTTATGGAACTTTGATTGAGTTGCTCCAATTCTTCTATAAAGAGAACTACCTCTTCCTCTAGTCTTTTAAAAAAGTTCTCCTTCTCATTTAACTGTTAAAACATAAATTCCTTTACCATTTTTGCTTCTTCTAGTTTGACTTTCAGAGCAAGAATGATGTTTTCATTTAGGCTTCAGTGTCCTTAATCTATTGAATAAACTTTCCCTCCTTATTTCTGATGATATTTATTTGTTTTAGTGCACTTCTAAGTTCTCCCCCCTAGTCTATATTTTCTTCGAGTTCTTTATTCTCAGTAATGAATAATATTTCACCCCTTTCTTCATCAGTCACACTTTCATTGCTTTCACTATCACTTTGTTATTTTGAATATAATTTTTTGTTCTTACTAATTTTCTTCTTATTGTGATGTTTGGATTTTAATATTGATTCATGATCACTATCATTCATCTTGGCATAAGGAAATTTATATGCATAATGACCTATCATTCCACATTCAAAACATTTGAAAGGAAGCTCACCTTTGAATTTGTCGATTCTTCTCTTCAAATTTTAAACAATATTGGCTTCTTCTTAATCAAAGTTAGAGTATTCTTGATATTTTTTCTTTTTATACCTTGAAAGTTGCTTCCCCGACTCCCAATTTGTCTCCCTTTATTCTTAGATCATATGCAAAGAAATTTCCATGAATTTTATCCATGAACATCTTGTATAATTTTGATAGTTCCTTAAGAGATGATATTTTAGGATTAAATATTTACAGAAGTGACCCCAAAATTTTCAAACAAAATAAATATCCAAGACTTCTTCACCGATTCCTGCAATGGAGTTGACTATATTGTCTACTTGAAGGAAATGTGAAGCAATGTCCTCATCTTTTTCCATATTCAAAAATTAAAATTGTCCCCTGATAGATTACAACCGATATTATTTTACTTTTACATCCCCTTCATAATAATTTTTGAGATTAATCCATAACTTATGAGCTTATTTACATTGAATTACTTTGATTAATTTTGATTGTGCAAAGCAACTTAAGATAACTTGTTTGGATTGTTCATTAAATGTGTAGACTGCCCTTTCTGTTGCATCTATTGGAATGGTATTAGGAATTTTATAATCAGACTCCATAATTGTCCAAAATTTTTCTCACGAGGAGATGAGATAGGTATCCATCCTTATTTTCCAAAATGAATAATTGGACCCATCAAACATAGGGCACTTGCTCACTTATCTAGTCGTGGCCATCTTCCCTTGAACTTCAATCTTCTAGTAGTTAACTATTTTGAAGGTAAACTTCTATTATGCAACTTGTTGGCCTAAAGGACACACTTAGAAGTGGGAGGGGGGGGGGGGGTGAATTAGTGTGAGATAATTTTCAATGTTTCACAACTTTCATAATCAAACAATCATATAAGAATGAATCATAACCATAAGCAGCATATCGTTAGCTAGAATGATGCATCATTAAGCTACAATGATATCAATAACACATCAAGAATTCATCACATCACAAAGAGAAACAATATTTTGTGTGGAAAACCATACGAGAGAAAGCCACGAATCTTCTTCTTATTTATATTCAATTCATTACATAGATTTGTAGGCTTCGAACTTCTGAAGGCAACCACCCCCAAAATATGCAATATAACAATTGTGGTAGGCTACATACCATCTAAAGGACGCAAGCAGATACTCATTTTAGGCTACAACCTGATTGAGGCACCAACCTCAATGATGAGTTAGATCCAACTTATCTAGGCTCTAACTTGATTGAGGTTGCAACCTCAGTGATGAGTAGGATCCAACCTACTCTAGGCACCAACTTGATTGAAACTTCAAACTTAGTGGAGGTACACACCTCCTTTTGCAACTCCTTTTTGACCTATATTTCATATCAGTTTCAAACTGGATCCATTGTCATCATATATGGATGTCAATCAATAAATTATAAGTAATGTCACAATTTGATATCTCCAATCCCTGTCACTGTATAATATGCAACCACAATTAGTGCCATAATCTTGCAACCACTTCCATGGTCACAACCTACAACCAATATATTGCAATCACTATCACAAAAGTCATATTAATACTTTTTGATGGTTTTCATATTTCTACCCATACTCCAACCAGGGAAAATTTTAGGGGCTAATATTTGCAAGTGGGCTATTTTTCCATGATTTTTCCAAAAAAATGATTCACTGATTTCCATTTTTTCTAAAATTTATTAGCCCTAATTTTATAGTATACAAATTTTTTCCCTTAAAAATCGCCAAAATTTTATATAGAGACTACATAAAATTATTTGAAATTTGAATATTTTTACAAAAATATTTCCAAACATTTTACATATTTCATATTATGGAATATTTAGATTCGCCAAGGTTTCTAAAATTCAAAATAAATTTCCATCCTTAAAATTTTCTCTGACTCCAACATTTAATCAATGAGGTCACTCAAACCCCTTCTCAAAATTTGTTTTCGCAATGTATCCAAAACCACTGAACCTACTCATACACCCTTAAAAACAAGAAAAATGTATTTTGGTAATCAAATAAGTGTCAGAAAGGCATTACACACCTTTTTTTACATCCATCTCTAATCCCTGATTTCCCAACTTCTTCCAGAGTCAAATTTGTACCAATATTAACCCCAGAAACTCATAAAAACCATACAAAACTATATATTAAACTAAGGTTGCTATAAAAAATCCCTTTCTAGGCATGCTTCTACATAATTCCTCTTCTCCAATGACATATATACAGAATGCTCGTCGACAATTTGCTAATAGTGTGTTAGAATGGCTACACACACATATAATTAAAAAAATTCAAACTGAACCTATCAACTTACAAAGGTTGAACCCATAACTTTGGATTCCCCACTGAATTTATATACAATTTTTCTACCCTTTTTTGCTTGTGAGGTAATGCCTCTAACACATTTTTTGATACCCAAAAATTCATATGAAATGGGCACGTGGCCTAATCATTAGTTGACGTGTAGTATTATGCACACAAAATACTGTGATTGGTTCATCAAGCCCCCTACCTATAACCAAGCTATCAATTATATATGGCGGGTTTTGTAAACACCATTACCAAGTATTACTATAATGGATTTATTTAAAACCAACGAAACAAGAACCAAAACCTTCGCGACTATAACCAGATAAGAACAACAAAAGTTTGCAATGAAATGCATGTATGATTCACATCATATGAAACACTTCGTATTATCTATGAGACTCAATTCATATCCTTTGATTCAATTTTTTTTTGTGAAGGGTGTGGGCATGTGTATTTATAAGTGTTCCATGTGATTCAGTGCCAAGAGGGTTGACCAAACACCAAGGATTAAGCATGGAATTTTCGGGATTGAAAAATGCAGACAAGGTAGTCATATGCTCATGCTTTAACGTTGTTCATGTGATTCAAGATTTAGGAACCAAAAATCCCATACATAGCCCCTCCTTTTTCCATATGACCATGCCTCAAGACCGGGTCCCCAAGGGTCCTTGGTCTCCCACATGATGATATCAACATGATCTCATCATTCCATGTGGCATCCCATAAGGGGTGCCATGTGTAACTCTTTTTTGGCCTTTTTACCAATCCAATGTTACCGTTTCTCCCGTCCACATGTCATAGCTTGGTAACATCATGTCATCCTGCTGACATCAAAAAATGACATGTCATGTTGATTGTGCTATCATCATCATCACTTATGGCCTGTCTCAATGTGCCATGTGTCATTCATATATGGGTCCACATCATCATTCCCAGAAATTCATAGTACATCACGTGTCATTCGTTTATTGGCTCGATGGATGTGTTAAGTTTCAGGAATCTCTTGTCATGATCCAACATCCATTTTCTCTTCGGTCATTCGATTAATGAAGACTTGTGTGAATGATTTAACAGGTTAAAGATTGTGTAAGTTTCACTCAAATCTATTGTTGACTTGGTCAATTCATGGTGGATGCACCTGAAAGGTGCGCCCTCTTTAACTTATTAATATTTTAGGGTTTTTCCCTGTAGTTTGGGCCTCCAATTAGCGTTGATCTTAAAATGGTCATAACTTCTCATCCTTGAGGAAATTTTTAGAGCAATATATACCATTATAAAGGTATCAACAAGGGCCTATGCATCCATGTAATTTTTAGGATTAACTTGATATCATACATGCATCAAAAAATAAAAAAATCAAACACTTTCATCTTCATGTGATGAGATCCTCTAAGAGATATGATTTTCATACTGCTTCACAGAGTGTAATGTTGCTTCCTTAGTCATTACGAGTGATACTAATGCTATCTAAGACATCCCATTTAACATCAATGACATATTGTTGTCTTCAATGACAACACCATGTGCAACATATAATGTTGTGTGGGCACTGATAACGAGGGAAGTGAATTTCAACTTAAGAAGATCAAAAGTATGAAGGATGTAAATTATGATGACTCGGTCCTCAGATCATTTGGAGCGGTACTAAAAAATAATAAGAGATGGTAACTTATTTAAAAAACTATGTGGAATATAGTGAAATAAACATATAGACATACCTTATACATAAAATACAAAAATTAATCCAGTGAACCTAAGAACTAGGTTATAGATAAACTACAAGAAACATTTCAAAAGAAATGCTTAATGTGACTTGTGATATTTTAAATAGAAAAAGTTTAAAAAACATTATTATTAAACATGTTTTTCTACTTATGTACCAAAAATTACCAAAATAATTGTTTTTCTATATTTACTTTCATGTTGATTTAAAAAGAAAAGAAAAGTGTTTTTTGTTTTTTCAAGAAAATTATAAAGTTCCAATGAACAAAAAAGAGACAACCTAAAACATGCCAATAGGAATGTCTAAAAATGTGTATACGAAGATGGTAAATAAATGAATGTAATCATCATCACAGGAGAAACCATTCTAACAACAATGTCCATCAAAGGTATGCAATCATCAATTTATTATTATATCTACATAAAATTTAATTTCCACGTGAAATATTATTTTTTAATTGTTTTGTTGCAAAAATGAAAACAAAATGGAGTCCATTCTTCACATAAGACATGATGACAAGGAAGGAAAGGTTCGATCACAATCTGTGTGAGTACTTACATTTTCAGCCTTAAGATTACATATTTGTTGTGATCGTTATATTTAAATAATTAATTTACACTTGTCCATGTATATATTCAAATAGGTTCTAATATACAAATATTAGCCGACTGAATAATTTATCAACATTGGGTTAAGTATGGGTTGTAACTATACGTTGAAGTATTACAAGTTAATTGAAAAAATTGTTAGTAGTCATATTGTTTAAATTCAATCATTTTATAATTAATGTAACACCAAGAACCATTTATATTAATTATATGGAGTATGTTTTGTCATGTCATATTAAATATGCAGGAAACAAAGTATGGAGTGGATCCAACAGAAGATATTTTGAGACATGTAATGCATCATGCCTTTGAAAGGATGTATATGGTTTATGAATTACTCATTGTTATGGCATATTTTTTTATTTATGTAGTCATATATAATCTACTATATAAATGTAGATATAATTATTACAATTTATTTCTATGTTTATATATGGAACATGATGATGTGTAATGTCAAAAACAAGGTGATCAAGAAAAAAATATGTTTAGTAACTAAAGTACATGACTTCTTACAAATGATGAATAAATGAGGAATGCGCATAGCTTGATCATGAAAATAGTTCAAGTTATGGCCGACAATCAATATAATCGAATGTGACTACGAATTGTATGTTTTGGAATATTTGTCAGTGAAATTCAAAGATTTTGTTTAATGTATTTGACATATTTTCCTAAATGTAGTGAGGACATTTTGGAAATAAGTGCAACAATTACATATTCACATTTTGTTCAATGTACTGGACATATTGTCCCAATTAGATGCCAATATGGTACATAAGTGTAACAATTACATCTTGGTTTCATTTTTATTATTGGGTACCTTTACATTGCCCCATTTCTATGGCGATGGGTTGCTTATTCATATATGACAAAAATGGGTTTCTTATTTTGTTGGATTGTACAATGTTGTAAAATTTTGTGATGCTAATTAAGTTATAGAAGTATGATTTACATTGTTACAAATAATAGAGGTGTAATCCCTTGGATATTGCATTGATGCAATAATTATATCAAATCACAATAACAAAAATATAAAAATCAGTATTATCATAAAACATATTTGATTTTGAGATGCTTAATTGAAATGTGTGTGTGTGTGCGCGCGTGTGTAGGTTGGTGCATTCTATTATTTTGAACTCACTAAAATGATGCATGCCATAAAAATCAACACCAATGCATTTTTTTATGATGCACATACATCAATGCTTATTAATTATAATACTACATTTTGTGAAAATTTCAAGAAAGGAAAATTAATGTAAAAAATGCATAGTTAAATTTATTATTTAAAATAATACAGTGCACATAAATACATGACACATTGGTGCCTTATATATATATTTCTTGCTCTCATATGTTATATATATATATATATATATATATATATATATATATAATGTGCATGAATTCTCAGTAAGAAAGAATAGTCTCAACATATCACCTCAAATGTTCAAAATTTCACATCCCTATGGTGAACATAATAATTATAGGAACGTATACGCCATATTTATAAGAGAAACGTTGTGTGGTGAAAATTTGAAGTTGGGTTACACTTTTTGCCCTTTTTTGAGAAAAAACTTTCATTTTTTTCAATACTTCAACTTTCTGCAAGCTAAAACAATTTTTCTGTTTAGAATTTCATTTTTCGATAAAAATAAAAGTTGTAAGAAATTTTGTTAGCTTTCTATTACTTATTTTTTGGAAATTTTTTATACACATTTGTTATATCAACTTAGCTTTTCTTTGAGTATGTGTTTTTTAACAATCAACGGATTCAGAAGAAGTCATGTTAATATGCAATGTTGTATTCTTTGAAAATTTGTGTTTTTGAAAAACAAATGTGTTACAACAATATATATAGAGTCTACTTTGGTTTCATCATATTTACAAAGCCAATGGATGCATATCATAATTACTAGAATTTTTTGAACTGGTCCAATATGAAAAACTGCATATTTTGAATATGTTTCGCGACACAAAAAATTTCTTAACATATAAGTTATAAACTAAAAATATAAAAACTACCCATTAGAGACAATGGACCAATGTAATGTACGATAATTTTTTCAATTTTTTTTACAATGTATTTTGGAAGATACAAAATTTTGATTTCACTGAATCACAATGACCTTCAGAAATTGTTTGCATCCGTTTTATTACAAAATTAATTAAAATTAGTAAATATTTATGAAATTCCATGAAAGTTATATTTCCTGAAAGTAGATTCAATTATGAAAATGCTTATCTTGGTTCCGATAGTTAATTCAGAATTTTTCATGGATTTTAATCAGTCCAAAGTTGCAGAAACGTATTCAGGCCTTGGCTTTGCATAACTAGTGACGCGTTAGTTCGGCCAAACTCTTAAACAAAGTTCGGCTGAACTTTTTTTTTGCGCCGAAGACACGTTAAATCAAATGATAAAGTAGTTCGTCCAAACTATTTATTAGAAGTTCGGCCAAAAATTTACCTATCTTTCCGTCCGTAGGAAAGTACCGCCGAGCCCCTCCAAAAAAAAAATTCGCGGAAATATAAATTGCCGCGAAATCATTTATTATTTTCACATATTTTTGCACGTTTGGTCTGATTTTACAAAAGTATTGATCTGATTTTGCAAAGAATTATTTTGGGTTGAAGGACTTTTCTTGGAGGTACATTCAAAGGACTTTTCTTTGAGACACATTATTTTCGTACATTTGATTTGATTTTACAAGGAATTTTTTTGGGTTTAAAGAATTTTCTTGGAGGTACATTCAAAATTTCTTGGAGGTACATTCAAAAGACATTTCTTGGAGGTATGTGATACAATTTTTTGGGCTTCATTTTTTTTTAAAGTATGAATTTGGGCTTAATTTCGAAAAGACATTTTTTGGTTTTGGGTTGAAGTAAATCTTTTATAATGATTTTTTAAAATGAGTTTTTGTGTAACTTTTTAAATGAAATTTTTTGTAGGACTTGGAAGGAAATATTTTGAACTTCATTTCATTTTTATAAGACATTTTTTTCTTGAATTTTTTAAAGTGTGTGTTTTGGATTGGAGTATGTATTTTTTGCAAAAAATTTAAAATGAGTTTTTTTTAAATTAAATGTTTTGTGATGTTTTTTTTTAATCGAGTTTTTGTCTAAATTTTTGAAGGAAATTTTTTAAACTTCATACTCTATTATCATGGGAAATCGAAGAAATTGTACGAGAAAATATGATCGAAAAAGAGACCCTGAGGAATGTAGAGAAGAGATGAGACAATCTCACAAAAGAAAGATAGAAGAACTCTCAAATATTGAAGGGGAAAATCAACCTCAACTAGAAGTTGAAACAAGTATGTAAATATATAAATATTATGATTTTGATATCTTTAAAATTTTCCCAGTGTAAAATGTGTAGCTTAATTTTTATTTGATGACCTAATTTGAAAAATATTTTGCAATGTAAATAGAGAGAGATATTCCTCAAAACATTGATGATGAGATACAAAATTTTGAAAGAGAAAGTGAAAGAGATATTGAACCAATGATTTAAGATGGTGAAAATGATGAAGGATATTCAAGTGAAGAAATTGAATCACAAGGTATGTACATATATATATATGTTGAACACATGCACGTATTATTGAAAATATACATATATTTATTAATTTAGTTATTTATTGAATATTTAAACTTATTATGTACTATTCATTTGAATATTTACAGATGAAATCAATGTCGATGACGAGATGTTAGAAAATGTTGACACTCACACATATGGAGATAAAAAAGCTGACCATTATATACGATATCGTGTTAACCACATTTTTTAGAAGTATTTCATAAAGGAAAATGTGACAGTTCAAGCGCAAATGTTGAAAGTTCTCCTATCATTAAGGAAATTAAAAGAAGCTACGACTTTATTGGGTATTCAAAAATCAACCAAAGATAAAAAATGAATGAAAATGTGATACAAAATATAAATAGTGCTATAAATTCAATGAAAATATCTAGAGAGAAAAAAGTTTCAGTTGTACGTACAGAAATACATATGGCAATGATTTCATCAAGTAATAAAGAGAATCGCTTGGTAAAATCTATGGCACGAGCATTAGGAACCTCGTGAATTTTTTTTCACAAACATCGGAAATTTTGGTTGCAAATAGATGTAAATGATGAACTTGCTTGTTGGAGAGTTATTTCTTGGCAACCATATAAAGATAGACTTGGAGAAAATGTTAAAAAAATAATATATGAACATTGGAAGAACAATTCGCGTGTCTCGCCAACTGCAAGGCATGTGATGCGAAGAAGAATAGCACGAAATTAGTACAAAGAATATGAAAAAAAATTATTCGAAACCACTCAGATAGATTTGTTCAACAAGTTCAAAGAAGAGAATCGTGAAATTCATGTTTCAATCAGTGCTTTTGTTCAACACAAACCATGGTATGTAAAACCTATCACTGTATGCGACACTTGTTGTTGCATTTATCATGTGGAATTTGAGTTATATTATGACACATTCCTTGATTTTGGTAGAAAATTTTGGAAGGATTCACCTCCTCCTTCCACTATCCGTGATTTCATATCTCAAATTCTATGTGAAAGAGAAATCAATGAACTATTTTACTAAAAGAAATGTGTCGGTGGTAAAAAATGCGATGATTGTGGAAATTTGACTAAATTTCAAAAAAAATATCGTACTGATATAAATGATCAATCATTGCCCAACATGAAAGTGAAATGGAAGAGATATGAATATATCCATACATCAATTCAAGGTGCAAATAATGTTAAAAGAATTGAATTACGAGAAGAAGAAATTTTTGTGATAGAATTTTTGAGAAAGTTTGAGGTAGAAATTTACAAATACACAAAGCATTCCCATAGAGCTCGATGGCAAGACTTGCAATTCAAAAAATCCCATGAATTTTTTCGACCAGGGACCATTTTGTCAGTAATTGATTTTGTAGAAAACTACACATTTGTTCCACAAAAAGAAATTCAGAGTGAATACTATCATTCTGACCAAGTCTCCATGCTCGTCCATATTCTATATAGACATGCTGAAAAAAACGTCGATCATATAGAAAGCACTAGTGAAAATCAACATATCATTAAAAAATATCACTTTTATATCAGTGACGATCGTACACATGATACATATTTTGTACAAAATTGTTTTGGAAAAATTTATGATTCCTTGAAAAATCGTGGAATAACATTCAATGAACATTGGAAATGGTCAGACGGATGCGCAGGCCAATTCAAATCTGCACGATCATTCTTTTGGTTGTGTTGTCTTCATAAGAAAACCTGCATTAAACATTGTTGGAATTTATTTGAGACTGGCCATGAAAAATGAGAACATGACGGTGCAGGGGCATGCATAAAATGAGCACTCCGAAGATATCAAATGAACCCCTATGCAAGCCTACTTGTGGATGCGAAAGAAATTGTTCAATGGTGCATTGCAACTCTAAGCCATGAGACTAACCGATCAAGGGAAGCGCAAAGGTGCATTAAATTTAATTTTTATTGGATATCTAATTAAATAAACAATGTACATTTATCACAATGATTATCTTTGATTGTATTTTGATATCATATTTACATTCTTCTTTAAATTTTCCATATAAAGGTTTTTTTGGCATATTAGGATAGAAGACGTATTTAGATCAATTGGAAATGACGTTGAAACAATAAAAGGGACTTGAAAATTGCATTCAATTAAAAGAAAAGTCGTCCAGAAATGTGTTTGCATTGGGTAAAAGAAAATATTCTTGTTTTGTCCTGTTTGCATAGAGAACACAAAATCCAATCACGTTTGTGAAAACAAAATGCATGTAAAATACTCGAAACATACAGAGCTAAATACAAAGGGAAAAATGTCTGTTGCAATGTTTGAAGAAATAAAATCAGAGGAGACTACAATATTATCCGATGGTCATCGAGTTTCTGATCTTGTTAGAGAAGGTAACATTTAAATTTCTTTATAATGATAAAGATCTAGAAATAAATTTGAATATGTATAATTTTGTCAAGTTTGTTTTATTGTGCAGGAGATGTTTTTGTGGTAATTGCACTTACTGACAATGATGAAAATGTGAAGTATTATTTGATGCATTACACTGAACGAAAAATAAAATTATTAGAAGACTATAATGATCACGAATTTCTATATGAAAGAGGATCTATTATACTGAACGGTTATTTTTTCAGAAAAACTAATCAAAGTGGGAATTTTGTTTACTTTGAAGACTATGAAACTGATTTCATAAGTTGTCAATATAGTCACTTGGTGTGTGCAACATGCATAAAGTTGATCGAGGTTCAATCAAAGAAAAAAATGAATATTAAGAAATGAAAAATCTTAAAATCCGATCATGAACGGATTATTGAAGATGGTATTCCATTGGAATTTTTTTGATTGAACTACCCAAAAATTTATTCTCTTTGGATTATATGTTCTAGAACTTCCAGTACTAAATTAAAAACTGAGCTGCCTTGTTATGTTATCTGTGCAAGTGTTTGCACATGTACAAATTCTTTTGGTACATGCACACTCTAGTATCAACTGAAAGTAGTTTTTCTATACATGCATTGATGAAAAATGTTGCATGTTGACAAAAAATGTCGCATACGGTGAATCGTGAAATTCATGTTTCAATCAATGCTTTTGTTCAACAAAAACCATGGTATGTAAAACCTACGACTCTATTCGACACTTGTTGTTGCATTTATCATGTGGAATTTGAGTTCTATTATGACACATTCCTTGATTTTGGTAGAAAATTTTGGAAGGATTCACCTCCTCCTTCCACTATCCCTGATTTCATATCTCAAATTCTATGTGAAAGAGAAAGCGATGAACTATTTTATGAAAAGAAATGTGTTGGTGGCAAAAAATGTGATGATTGTGGAAATTTGACTAAATTTCAAAACAAATATCGTACTGATATAAATGATCAATCATTTTCCAACATGAAAGTGAAATGGAAGAGATATGAATCTATCCATACATCGATTCAAGGTGCAAATAGTGTTAAAATAATTGAATTACAAGAAGAATAAATTTTTGTGATAGACTTTTTGAGAAAGTTTGAGGTAGAAATTTACAAATACACCAAGCATTCCCATAGAGCTCGATGGCAAGACTTGAAATTCAAAAAATCTCGTGAATTTTTTCCACCAGGGACCATTTTGTCAGTAATTGATTTTGCAGAAAACTACACATTTGTTCCACAAAAAGAAATTCAGAGTGAATACTATCATTCTGACCAAGTCTCCATGCTCATCCATATTCTATATAGACATGCTGAACAAAACGTCGATCATATAGAAATCACGAGTGAAAATCGACATATCATTAAATAATATCACTTTTATATCAGTGACGATCGTACACATGATACATATTTTGTACAACATTGTTTTGGAAAAATTTATGATTCCTTGAAAAATTGTGGAATAACATTCAATGAACATTGGATATGGTCAGACGGATGCGCAGGACAATTCAAATATGCACGATCATTCTTTTGGTTGTGTTGTCTTCATAAGAAAACCTGCATTAAACATTGTTGGAATTTATTTGAGACTGGCCATAGAAAATGAGAACATGACGGTGCAGGGGCATGCATAAAATGAGCACTCTGAAGATATCAAATGAACCCCTCTGCAAGCCTACTTGTGGATGCGAAAGAAATTGTTCAATGGTGCATCGCAACTCTAAGCCATGAGACTAACCGATCAAGGGAAGTGAAAAGGTGCATTAAATTTAATTTTTATTGGATATCTAATTAAATAAATAGTGTACATTTATCACAATGATTATCTTTGATTTTATTTTGACATCATATTTACATTCTTCTTTAAATTTTCCATATAAAGGTATTTTTGGCATATTGGGATCGAAGACGTAGATAGATCAATTGGAAATGACGTTGAAACAATAAAAGGAACTCGAAAATTTCATTCATTCAAAACAAAGTCATCCAGAAATGTGTTTTCATTGGATAAAAAAAAAATTCCTTTTTTTTGTCCTGTTTGCATAGAGAACACAAAATACAATGACGTTTGTGAAAACAAAAAGTATGTAAAAGATTGGAAATATACAAAGCTAAATACAAAGGGCAAAATGTATGTTGTAATGTTTGAAGAAATGCAAGCAGAGGAGACTACAATATCATCCGATGGTGATCGATTTTCTGATCTTGTTAGAGAAGGTAACATTTGAATTGATTTCTAATGATAAAGATCTAGAAATAAATTTGAATATGTATAATTTTGTCAAGTTTGTTTTATTGTGCAGGAGATGTTTTTGTTGTAATTGCACCTACTGACAATGATGAAAATGTGAAGTGTTATTTGATGTGTTGCACTGAACAAAAAATGAAATTATTAGAAGATTATAATTATCATAGATTTCTATATGAAAGAGGATCTATTACACTGAAAGGTTATTTTTTCAGACAAACTAATCAAAGTGGGAATTTTGTTTACTTTGAAGACTATGAAACTTATTTCATAAGTTGTCAATATAGTCACTTGGTGTGTGCAACACGCATAAAGTTGATCGAGGTTCAATCAAAGAAAAAATGAATATTAAGAAATGGAAAATGTCAAAATCCGATCATGAATAGATTATTGAAGATGGCATTCCATTGGAATTTTTTTGATTGAACTACCCAACAATTTATTCTCTTTGGATTATATGTTTTAGAACTTCTAGTACTCAATTAAAAATTGAGCTACCTTGTTATGTTCTCTGAGCAAGTGTTTGCACATGTACAAATTGTTTTGGTACATGAACACTCTAGTATCAAATGAAAGTAGCTTTTCTATACATGCATTGATGAAAAATGTTGCATATGTTGCATGTTGATGAAAAATTTTGCATACAGTGAATCGTGAAATTCATGTTTCAATCAGTGCTTTTGTTCAACAAAAACCATGGTATGTAAAACCTATGACTCTATGCGACACTTGTTGTTGCATTTATCATGTGGAATTTGAGTTATATTATGACACATTCCTTGATTTTGGTAGAACATTTTGGAAGGATTCACCTCCTCCTTCCATTATCCGTGATTCATATCTCAAATTCTATGTGAAAGAGAAAGAGATGAACTATTTTACTAAAAGAAATGTGTCGGTGGTAAAAAATACGATGATTGTGGAAATTTGACTAAATTTCAAAAAAAAAATCGTACTGATATAACTGATCAATCATTGCCCAACATGAAAGTGAAATGGAAGAGATATGAATATATCCATAAATCAATTCAAGGTGCAAATAATGTTAAAAGAATTGAATTACGAGAAGAAGAAATTTTTGTGATAGAATTTTTGAGAAAGTTTGAGGCAGAAATTTACAAATACACAAAGCATTCCCATAGAGCTCGATGGCAAGACTTGCAATTCAAAAAATCCCGTGAATTTTTTCCACCAGGGACCATTTTTTCAGTAATTTATTTTGCAAAAAACTACACATTTTTTCCACAAAAATAAATTCAGAGTGAATACTACCATTCTGACCAAGTCTCCATGCTCGTCCATATTCTATATAGACATGTTGAAAAAAACGTCGATCATATAGAAAGCACCAGTGAAAATCGACATATCATTAAACAATATCACTTTTATATCAGTGACGATCGTACACATGATACATATTTTGTACAAAATTGTTTTGGAAAAATTTATGATTCCTTGAAAAATTGTGGAATAACATTCAATGAACATTGGATATGGTCAGACGGATGCGCAGGACAATTCAAATCTGCACGATCATTCTTTTGGTTGTGTTGTCTTCATAAGAAAACCTGCATTAAACATTGTTGGAATTTATTTGAGACTGGCCATGGAAAATGAGAACATGACAGTGTAGGGGCATGCATAAAATGAGCACTCCAAAGATATCAAATGAACCCCTCTGCAAGCCTACTTGTGGATGCGGAAGAAATTGTTCAATGGTGCATTGCAACTCTAAGCCATGAGACTAACCGATCAAGGGAAGTGTAAAGGTGCATTAAATTTAATTTTTATTGGATATCTAATTAAATAAATAGTGTACATTTATCACAATGATTATCTTTGATTGTATTTTGATATCATATTTACATTCTTCTTTAAATTTTCCATATAAAGTTTTTTTGGCATATTGGGATCAAAGACGTAGATATATCAATTGGAAATGACGTTGAAACAATAAAAGGGACTCGAAAATTGCATTCAATTCAAACAAAATTGTCCAGAAATGTGTTTGCATTGAATAAAAGAAAATATTCTTGTTTTTTTGATGTTTGCATAGACAACACAAAATCCAATGACGTTTGTGAAAACAAAATGTATGTGAACGATTGGAAACATACAGAGCTAAATACAAAAGGAAAAATGTCTGTTGCAATGTTTGAAGAAATGCAATCAGAGGAAACTACAATATCATCCGATGGTGATCGAGTTTCTGATCTTGTTAGAGAAGGTAACATTTGAATTACTTTCTAATGATTTAAAGATCTAGAAATAAATTTAAATATGCATAATTAAATGTTAAATTTATTTTATTGTGCGGGAGATGTTTTTGCTGTAATTGCACCTATTGACAACGATGAAAATGTTAAGTATTATTTGATGCATTGCACTGAACGAAAAATGAAATTATTAGAGAAGCTATAATTATCATAGATTTCTATGTGAATGAGGATCATTATCTTTGAAGGTTGTTTTTCGAAAAAACTAAACAAAGTGGGAATTTTGTTTACTGAAGACTATGAATTGATTTTATAAGTTTTCTAATATAAGTCTATTGATTAATGAAGCTCTTGCCAGGTTGTTCGAGGACCAAATCAAAGAAAAAAACAAATATTAAAAATGGAAAATGTGAAATCCCGATGGAACGGATTGTGGAAGATGGCATTCCATTGGAATTTTTTTGATTGAACTGCCCAACAGTTTATTCTCTTTGGATTATATGTTCTAGAACTTCTAGTACTCAATTAAAAATTGAGCTACCTTGTTATGTTATCTGAGCAAGTGTTTGCACATGTACAAATTGTTTTGGTACATGAACAGTCTAGTATCAACTGAAAGTAGCTTTTCTATACATGCATTGATGAAAAATGTTGCATACAGTGAATCGTGAAATTCATGTTTCAATCAGTGCTTTTGTTCAACAAAAACCATGGTATGTAAAACCTATGACTCTATGCGACACTTGTTGTTGCATTTATCATGTGTAATTTGAGTTATATTATGACACATTCCTTGATTTTGGTAGAACATTTTGGAAGGATTCACCTCCTCCTTCCATTATCCGTGATTTCATATCTCAAATTCTATGTGAAAGAGAAAGCGATGAACTATTTTACTAAAAGAAATGTGTCGGTGGTAAAAAATGCGATGATTGCGGAAATTTGACTAAATTTCAAAAAAAAAATCGTACTGATATAACTGATCAATCATTGCCCAACATGAAAGTGAAATGGAAGAGATATGAATATATCCATAAATCAATTCAAGGTGCAAATAATGTTAAAAGAATTGAATTACGAGAAGAAGAAATTTTTGTGATAGAATTTTTGAGAAAGTTTGAGGCAGAAATTTACAAATACACAAAGCCTTCCCATAGAGCCTGATGGCAAGGCTTGCAATTCAAAAAATCCCGTGAATTTTTTCCACCAGGGACCATTTTGTCAGTAATTGATTTTGCAGAAAACTACACATTTGTTCCACAAAAAGAAATTCAGAGTGAATACTACCATTCTGACCAAGTCTCCATGCTCATCCATATTCTATATAGACATGCTGAACAAAATGTCGATCATATAGAAAGCACCAGTGAAAATCAACATATCATTAAAGAATATCACTTTTATATCAGTGACGATCGTACACATGATACATATTTTGTACAACATTGTTTTGGAAAAATTTATGATTGCTTGAAAAATCGTGGAATAACATTCAATGAACATTGGATATGGTCAGACGGATGCGCAGGACAATTCAAATCTGCACGATCATTCTTTTGGTTGTGTTTTCTTCATAAGAAAACCTGCATTAAACATTGTTGGAATTTATTTGAGACTGGCCATGGAAAATGAGAACATGATGGTGCAGGGGCATGCATAAAATGAGCACTTCGAAGATATCAAATGAACCCCTCTGCAAGCTTACTTGTGGATGTGAAAGAAATTGTTCAATGGTGCATCACAACTTTAAGCCATGAGACTAACCGATCAAGGGAAGTGAAAAGGTGCATTAAATTTAATTTTTATTGGATATCTAATTAAATAAATTGTGTACATTTATCACAATGATTATCTTTGATTGTATTTTGATATCATATTTACATTCTTCTTTAAATTTTCCATATAAAGGTTTTTTTGGCATATTGGGATCGAAGACGTAGATAGATCAATTGGAAATGACGTTGAAACAATAAAAGGGACTCGAAAATTTCATTCATTCAAAACAAAGTCGTCCAGAAATGTGTTTGCATTGGATAAAATAAAATATTGTTTTTTTTGTCCTGTTTGCATAGAGAACACAAAATACAATGACGTTTGTGAAAACAAATTTATGTAAAAGATTGGAAACATACAAAGCTAAATACAAAGGGCAAAATGTCTGTTGTAATGTTTGAAGAAATGCAAGCAGAGGAGACTACAATATCATCCGATGGTGATCGAGTTTCTGATCTTGTTAGAGAAGGTAAAATTTGAATTGCTTTCTAATGATAAAGATCTAGAAATAAATTTGAATATGTATAATTTTGTCAAGTTTGTTTTATTGTGCAGGAGATGTTTTTGTTGTAATTGCACCTACTGACAATGATGAAAATGTGAAGTATTATTTGATGTGTTGCACTGAACAAAAAATGAAATTATTAGAAGACTATAATTATCATAGATTTCTATATGAAAGAGGATCTATTATACTGAAAGGTTATTTTTTTAGACAAACTATTCAAAGTGGGAATTTTGTTTACTTTGAAGACTATGAAACTGATTTCATAAGTTGCCAATATAGTCACTTGGTGTGTGCAACACGCATAAAGTTGATCGAGGTTCAATCAAAGAAAAAAACGACTATTAAGAAATGGAAAATGTCAAAATCTGATCATGAATGGATTATTGAAGATTGCATTCCATTGGAACTTTCTTGATTGAACTGCCCAACAATTTATTCTCTTTGGATTATATGTTCTAGAACTTCTAGTACTCAATTAAAAATTGAGCTACCTTGTTATGTTATCTGAGCAAGTGTTTGCACATGTACAAATTTTTTTGGTACATGAACACTCTAGTATCAACTGAAAGTAGCTTTTCTATACATGCATTGATGAAAAATGTTGCATATGTTGCATGTTGATGAAAAATGTTGCATACAGTGAATCGTGAAATTCATGTTTCAATAAGTGCTTTTGTTCAAAAAAAACCATGGTATGTAAAACCTATCACTCTATGTGACACTTGTTGTTGCATTTATCATGTGGAATTTGAGTTATATTATGACACATTCCTTGATTTTGGTAGAACATTTTGGAAGGATTCACCTCCTCCTTCCACTATCCGTGATTTCATATCTCAAATTCTATGTGAAAGAGAAAGCGATGAACTATTTTACTAAAAGAAATGTGTCGGTGGTAAAAAATGCGATGATTGTGGAAATTTGACTAAATTTCAAAAAAAATATCGTACTGATATAACTGATCAATCATTGCCCAACATGAAAGTGAAATGGAAGAGATATGAATATATCCATAAATCAATTCAAGGTGCACATAATGTTAAAAGAATTGAATTACGAGAAGAAGAAATTTTTGTGATAGAATTTTTGAGAAAGTTTGAGGCAGAAATTTACAAATACACAAAGCATTCCCATAGAGCTCGATGGAAAGACTTGCACTTCAAAAAATCTCGTGAATTTTTTCCACCAGGGACCATTTTGTCAGTAATTGATTTTGTAGAAAACTACACATTTGTTCCACAAAAATAAATTCAGAGTGAATACTACCATTTTGACCAAGTCTCCATGCTCGTCCATATTCTATATAGACATGCTGAACAAAACATCGATCATATAGAAAGCACCAGTGAAAATCGACATATCATTAAAGAATATCACTTTTATATCAGTGACGATAGTACACATGATACATATTTTGTACAACATTGTTTTGGAAAAATTTATGATTCCTTGAAAAATCGTGGAATAACATTCAATGAACATTGGATATGGTCAGACGGATGCACAGGACAATTCAAATCTGCACGATCATTCTTTTGGTTGTGTTGTCTTCATAAGAAAACCTGCATTAAACATTGTTGGAATTTATTTGAGACTGGCCATGGAAAATGAGAACATGACGGCACAGGGGCATGCATAAAATGAGCACTCCGAAGACATCAAATGAACCCCTCTACAAGCCTACTTGTGGATGCGAAAGAAATTGTTCAATGGTGCATCGCAAATCTAAGCCATGAGACTAACCGATCAAGGGAAGTGAAAAGGTGCATTAAATTTAATTTTTATTGGATATCTAATTAAATAAATAGTGTACATTTATCATAATGATTATCTTTGATTGTATTTTGATATCATATTTACATTCTTATTTAAATTTTCCATATAAAGGTTTTTTTGGCATATTGGGATCGAAGACGTAGATAGATCAATTGGAAATGACGTTGAAACAATAAAAGGGACTCGAAAATTTCATTCATTCAAAACAAATTCGTCCAGAAATGTGTTTGCATTGGATAAAAGAAAATATTCTTTTTTTTGTCCTGTTTGCATAGAGAACACAAAATACAATGACGTTTGTGAAAACAAAATGTATGTAAAAGATTGGAAATATACAAAGCTAAATACAAAGGGAAAAATGTCTGTTGTAATGTTTGAAGAAATGCAAGCAAAGGAGACTACAATATCATTCGATGGTGATCGAGTTTCTGATCTTGTTAGAGAAGGTAACATTTGAATTTCTTTCTAATGATAAAGATCTAGAAATAAATTTGAATATGTATAATTTTGTCAAGTTTTTTTTATTGTGCAAGAGATGTTTTTGTTGTAATTGCACCTACTAACAATGATGAAAATGTGAAGTATTATTTGATGCATTGCACTGAACAAAAAATGAAATTTTTAGAAGACTATAATTATCATAGATTTCTATATGAAAGAGGATCTATTATACTGAAAGGTTATTTTTTCAGACAAACTAATAAAAGTGGGAATTTTGTTTACTTTGAAGACTATGAAACTGATTTCATAAGTTGTCAATATAGTCACTTGGTGTGTGCAACACGCATAAAGTTGATCGAGGTTCAATCAAAGAAAAAAATGAATATTAAGAAATGGAAAATGTCAAAATCCGATCATGAACGGATTATTGAAGATGGCATTCCATTGGAATTTTTTTGATTGAACTGCCCAACAATTTATTCTCTTTGGATTATATGTTCTAGAACTTCCAGTACTCAATTAAAAATTGAGCTGCCTTGTTATGTTATCTGTGCAAGTGTTTGCACATGTACAAATTGTTTTGGTACATGCACACTCTAGTATCAACTAAAAGTAGCTTTACTATACATGCATTGATGAAAAATGTTGCATATATATATATATATATATAGATATATATGTTCTAGAATGCAATTAACTGTTCAAGTAGTTTTACTATGTGCATTGATGAAAAATGTTTCACGTACTCAATATATATGTTCTAGAATGCAATTAACTGAAAGTAGTTTTTCTATGTGCATTGATGAAAAATGTTGCATGTACTGGATATATACACGAACTCAATGCACGCCCAATTTTTCTTGTGGGATTTTTTGGTAAAAAGTATCCACAATGTAAATAAATCATCCGCAGTATAATTTTGTATGAAGATTCCTTTCAGACAAGAGACTCGGAGCACTTCTTCGACTTTTGGTGGGATTTGACCCACATCTCTATTCCTGATTGAAAATCTAGTACAAAATTTGTCTGTCCAATGGTCGAATATGTTCTATGTGCATTGATGAAAAATTTACATACTACATACTATTGTTTTAGTGAGTTTTTTTTTTTTAAATTGCTAAATGTACTTCAACCATGTCTAAAACTTGAATTTTAAAAACTTTCTGATTAAATATCAAAACTAATTACTTCACATGTCATGCCAATTGTAGTTCAACTATCCAATAAAAACATTAACCATTTAACATTATATCACATGCCAAATGTAGATTGAAATGGTATTCAAAGCTTAGTTTTAAAAACTTTTTGATTATATCACAACATTACTTCACATGATTAATGTACTTCAACCATCCAAAACTTGGGTTTTAAAAACTTTTTGATTATATCACAACATTACTTGACATGCCATCCAATTGTAGTTCAACTATCCAATAAAAACATTTAACATTATATCACATGTGCCAAATGTAGATTTAAACCATCCGAAACTTAAGCTTTAAAAACTTTTTGATTATATATCGTGCAACATTACTTCACATGCCATGCCAATTATAGTTCAACTATCCAATAAAAACATTTAACATTATATCACATGCCAAATGTAGATTGAAACCATCCAAAATTATAGATCACAACATTACTTCAGATGCACATATTACTTCACATGCCATGCCAATTGTAATTCTTGACTATCCAATAAAAACATTAAACATTTAACATTAAATATCACATGCCAAATGTAGATTGAAACCATCCAAAAATTGAGTTTTAATAACTTTTTGATATATATGATGTAACATTACTTCACATTCCATGCCAATTATAGTTCAACTATCCAATAAAAACATTAAACATTTAACATTGAATATCACATGCCAAATGTAGATTGAAACCATCCAAAACTTGAGTTTTAAAAACTTTTTGATTATATCATGTAACATTACTTCACATGCCAAATGTACTTGAAGCATCCAAAACTTAAATTTTAAAAACAAAACAAATTATAGCACATCATTACATAACATGCCAAATGTAGTTCATAAGCAAAGCATTAATTTATAGATGAGAACATTACTATTAGTTCAATTATCCAAAACTTAAAAGTTTTAAAAACCAAACAAATTATATAACAACATTACTTCACATTCACATGCCAAAAGTACTAAAACCATCCAAAACTTAAATTTTTGGAACAAAACAAATTATATTAACACTGTAATAAAATATGTCCAAAAATTGTAGATCTCACAAGTATCAAGTATCAAGTTATATATATATGACAGTGCATCTAGATAATATATAAAAAAGTAAATTTAAGACTATCTAAATCTTGAAATCAAATCTACAAATCATGTCCATCAAATACAGATGGATGTAGTGTCTTTCTTATCAGAGTCTCAATCCACGCGCTATCATGTGAAGCATGGGAAACTTGTACACAATGCATATACAAACATTAAAATTTGATGTTTTAAAAATGAGCGAGAATATATATAGAACTTCATGTAAAAAACAAAATATAAAAAAAAACATGCAATACCTCATGAGGTTCCCTCTCCATTTGTTCACCTGCTACAATTTCCCCCATGGGAACATCTCCAACAGTAAATTGTACAATATACATGTACAGTTATATATATATATATATTAAAAATTCGGATGAAAATACACATGTGTACATATATAAACTTATTTTCAATAATATTAAAAAAAAAGTTAGACAACTTGTTCAAATGGTTGAAATGGTGTGGATGTTCCTATCTCCGTTGCTAGAGTCCGTGGATTAAAGAAATCTTCTATAGAAACCTAAAATTCAAAATTTTAAAAGTATAAAATAACTCAAGATCAAGATCTCAATTTATAATAAAACTTAAATAAACTTCAATTTATAAATTATAACTAAATTAAAACACACACACACACACACACACATATATATATAAGTGAAAAATTGAATACTTCTGCAGGTGAATTTGGGACATCTCCTAGAGAGGCTCCAAAAGAAAATATCCAAGAACCTAAAATTCAAAAAATTTAAAATAACTCAAGATATAGATATATATATATATATATCTCAATTTTTAATGAAAATTTTTGAGGTGGAATATATATATATATATATATATATATATAACTTAAACATAAATTTTAAAAGTGAAAAATTGTCCATACTTGTTGTGGATGTGGCACATCTCCTAAGGAAGTAGAAGGTACATCTCTCAAGGAAGAAGAAGGTACCGCCATCCCAAAAACATCGGACGAAATCAGAATTTGTTAAAACATTTTATCATTAAATATGCATACATGTACATGTGTGCACAATTATTTATTTTAAAAATACCACTTAAAAAACACTAACATTTGCCAACATATCTTGATAGTGAGACCCATCTGCATTGTTTGAACCAGAGGTCCCAAACATGATATTAACATTTTCGTTATTCATCATGCGTGACAACTGCAAATGGTGTTTTAACATATAATTATACATTTTTGTTAGATTAATGTACATACAAATAAATGTATACATGTACATACACATGTATTTATTACAAATTGTACACATGTATGTGTTAAAATAATTGAACCCTAAGGTCATTAACACTTACCGTTCTCGTGCCCTCTTCCTCATGAAGAATTAGGTCTTGAAAACCATTGCGACAATTACTTGCATATATTCGAAGATCTTAAACATTCATGTTGTCAATCTCTTCACCTATAAAATACACAAAATTGGCACGTGCATTTTCACGTGCTCTTTGTCGATTTAGACAAACATCGACTCCACCCAATCCATTGTAAACATTTTCGATCATGACATCCCTTGCTTCTCGACTTATTTTAGAAGTTGCATCCATCTCTGACCATAGAGTTTCGAACTGAAAAGGTCGACTCACCAATGACAGCTCAGGGTGAGGCAACTCCACATCTCGCTTAGCGCCCTTACGGTCATACAATCGACCTTTCCCCGGACCAAAAAGTTTTGACGGAAGGTCATTGTGGTTGGGTTTCATTTTCAAAAAAAATTATGTGTAAAACAATTATGCAAGATAAACATGAACCTCGTCATTCCATGGGAGCCTTCCATAGGCCGCAAGGTGCCTATCATATAAATAGTAAGCTATATTTGGGTGCTTGAAATATTGCACCTTTAACATTTTTCTTTTTGGCCCTTCCTTGAAATTAAACATTGACTTCGCCATAGATTTTGTAACTCTTTGTTTTACATCCTCCCATTTATCGGGACCCATTATTGTTTCCTTTCTCTTTCTCATCACTTCTACAAATGTATCAGTCGTTGGCCCAAGATTTTTGTATACATTTACTATTTCGCCCAATGAATGTGTAACTATTTCAAGGCTTTGTCGACTCTCAGCAGGTAGAGTCAAAGCCACGAGATCTCTCCGCAATTTTGCATGAAGTTTTTGACACCTTTGTAAGGTGCATTGCACCATGTTTTTTTCCCATGGTATATCAGAAATGTCGGCTGGATAAGTTGTGGTGGGTAGACAACCTTCTTCTTGAATGTAGCGTTTTTCCCTGTGTCTATTTTGACCAATATTTGGAACATTTTCAGCATCTGCATCAATATATATAAAATTTTGTATATTAGAAAAAACACATGTAAACAAATTTGTACAAATTCAATGAAAAATATTGAAATTGATGGTAACCTCGACGTGGTTGGTTAGCATCTTCTCCACCCTGAAGCTGTTGAGACCCAGAATGAACCTGCTAAGAAATAGCACCACCAGTCGTTGATTGGCCTCCGGGAGAATAAATATCACCCCCTTCATGCAACCTATTACCACTTATTGATGGTCCTCTAAGTGGATTTGAACCACCACCAACCTCTCGAGAGGAGAGAGAAGCTTCATAAACAAATACAAATTTATAATCAATTGAAAAATACATGCATACATATAAATAAACATGTACATACTCATTGATTAAATTGTGTTAAAACCATACTACAACTGGGTGAAACATGGGCATCCATGGTTGGAGTAGAGACCCTTCTCTTCTTATTAGCTCCTAAAAAATAAAAAATGAAACTTATTAACAACTAATTTAACTCACAAAGTTGATAAAAAATCAATTTCATATGTACACACATGTATGGAGATTTAAGATTATATTTCAATTTACCATGAACAACTCTCGATCCCGATCCTTAATCCCCCCCTCTCGTAGAGATATGGGATTTTGTTGATCTTCATTGTTCATCCTCCATGATATATATATCTACGGTGGACATTTACAATTAATTTTTTAAATAACTCCTTTAAATTAAATTCAAGATAAAGTTCAAAAAATTGATTTGTTTAATTTAGTGTAAACAAATTATGTAAAACACAACTGTAGGGGCATTTAGATCTATTCCAGAGATTGACTGTAGGGGCATTTACTAGATATTTCACCTTTCATAAAAGATGAGATCCAGAGGCTACTTGGCCCTTTACAGACTATGCCTATAGAACTACCATGGATATGAAAATGAAAAGATTCTAATGAGATCTATTCTAAAGATTGAATGTAGGGGCATTTACTAGATTAGGTTTTAAAACCTATATATGTTTTGTATCAAATCACTTTTGGTTTCAATGGAAAACTTTTATGGCTAATTTGTGTTTTACATGTTGAATATAAAAAGTCTTTTCTCTCTCATTGTTTGAGAACATGGATATGAAAATGAAAAACTATATACTTGGTTAAAAACTATGTTTTGTATCAAATTACTTTTTGTTTCTAAATGCTATATACATGTTGACTGTAGGGGCATTTAGATCTATTTCAGAGATTTACTGTAGGGGAATTTACTAGATATGTCACCTTTCATAAAAGACGAGATCCAGAAGCTACCTAGCCCTTTACAAACTCTGCCTATAGAACTACAATGGATATGAAAATGAAAAACTTCTAATTAGATCTATTATAAAGATTGAACGTAGGGGAATTTACTAGATTAGGTTTTCAAACCTATATATGTTTTGTATCAAATCACTTTTGGTTTCAATGGGAAACTTTTATGGCTAATTTGTGTTTTACATGTTGAATATAAAAGGTTTTTTCTCTCTCATTGTTTGAGACCATGGATATGAAAATGAAAAACTATATACTTGGTTAAAAACTATGTTTTATATCAAATTACTTTTTGTTTCCAAATACTATATACATGTTGACTGTAGGGGAATTTAGATCTATTCAAGAGATTGACTGTAGGGGCATTTACTAGATATGTCACCTTTCATAAAAGATGAGATCTAGAGGCTACCTGGACCTTTATAGACTCTGCCTATAGAACTACCATGGATATGAAAATGAAAAACTTCTAATTAGATCTATTCTAAAGATTGAATGTGGGGGCATTTACTAGATTAGGTTTTCAAACCTATATATGTTTTGTATCAAATAACTTTTGGTTTCAATGGGAAACCTTTATGGCTAATTTGTGTTTTACATGTTGAATATAAAAGGTTTTTTCTCTCTCATTGTTTGAGACCATGGATATGAAAATGAAAAACTATATACTTGATTAAAAACTATGTTTTGTATCAAATTACTTTTTGTTTCTAAATACTACATACATTTTGCCTGTAGGGGCATTTAGATCTATTCCAGAGATTGACTATAGGGGCATTTACTATATATGTCACCTTTCATAAAAGATGAGATCCAGAGGCTACCTGGCCCTTTACAGACTCTGCCTATAGAACTGCCATGGATATGAAAATGAAAAACTTCTAATTAGATTTATTCTAAAGATTGAATGTAGGGGAATTTACTAGATTAGGTTTTAAAACCTATATGTTTCGTATCAAATCACTTTTTGTTTCAATGGGAAACTTTTATGGCTAATTTGTGTTTTACATGTTGAATATAAAAGGTTTTTTCTCTCTCATTGTTTGAGACCATGGATATGAAAATGAAAAACTATATACTTAGTTAAAACCTATGTTTTGTATCAAATTACTTTTTGTTTCTAAATACTATATACATGTTGACTGTAGGGGGCATTTAGATCAATTCCAGAGATTGACTGTAGGGGAATTTACTAGATATGTCACCTTTCATAAAAGATGAGATCCAGAGGCTACGTGGCCCTTTACAGACTCTGCCTATAGAACTACCATGGATATGAAAATGAAAAACTTCTAATTAGATCTATTCTAAAGATTGAATGTAGGGGCATTTACTATATTAGGTTTTAAAACCTATATGTTTTGTATCAAATCACTTTTGGTTTCAATGGGAAAATTTTATGGCTAATTTGTGTTTTACATGTTGAATATAAAAGGTTTTTTCTCTCTCATTGTTTGAGACCATGGATATGAAAATTAAAAACTATATACTTGGTTAAAAACTATGTTTTCTATCAAATTAATTTTTTTTTTTATAAATACTATATACATGTTGAATGTAGGGGCATTTAGATCTATTCTAGAGATTGACTGTAGGGGCATTTACTAGATATGTCACCTTTCATAAAAGATGAGATCCAAAGGCTACCTGGCCCATTACAGACTCTGCCTATAGAACTACCATGGATATGAAAATGAAACTTCTAATTAGATCTATTCTAAAGATTGAATGCAGGGGCATTTACTAGATTAGGTTTTAAAACCTATATTTTTTGTATCAAATCACTTTTGGTTTCAATGGGAAACTTTTATGGCTAATTTGTGTTTTACATACATTGAATATAAAAGGTTTTTTCTCTCTCATTGTTTGAGACCATGGATATGGAAACGAAAACCTATATACTTTGTTAAAACCTATGTTTTGTATCAAATTACTTTTTGTTTCTAAATACTATATACATGTTGATTGTAGGGGAATTTACTGTAGGGGCATTTAGATCTATTCGAGAGATTGACTGTAGGGGAATTTGCTAGATATGTCACCTTTCATAAAAGATGAGATCCAGAGGCTACCTGGCCCTTTATAGACTCTGCCTATAGAACTACCATGGATATGAAAATGAAAAACTTCTAATTAGATCTATTCTAAAGATTGAATGTAGGGGCATTTACTAAATTAGGTTTTAAAACCTATATGTTTTGTATCAAATCACTTTTGGTTTCAATGGGAAACTTGTATGGCTAATTTGTGTTTTACATGTTGAATATAAAAGGTTTTTTCTCTCTCATTGTTTGAGAACATGGATATGAAAATGAAAAACTATATACTTGGTTAAAAACTATGTTTTGTATCAAATTACTTTTTGTTTCTAAATACTATATACATGTTGACTGTAGGGGCATTTACTAGATATGTCACCTTTCATAAAAGATGAGATCTAGAGGCTACCTAGCCCTTTACAGACTCTCCCTATAAAACTACCATGGATATGAAAATGAAAAACTTCTAATTAGATCTATTCTAAAGATTGAATGTAGGGGCATTTACTAGATTAGGTTTTAAAAACTATATGTTTTGTATCAAATCACTTTTGGTTTCAATGGGAAACTTTTATGGCTAATTTGTGTTTTACATGTTGAACATAAAAGGTTTTTTCTCTCTCGTTGTTTGAGAACATGGATATGAAAATGAAAAACTATATACTTGGTTAAAAACTATGTTTTGTGTCAAATTAATTTTTGTTTCTAAATACTATATACATGTTGACTATAGGGGCATTTGGATCTATTCTAGAGATTGAATGTAGGGGCATTTATTAGATATGTCACCTTTCATAAAAGATGAGATCCAGAGGCTACTTGGCCCTTTACAGAATCTGCCGATAAAACTACCATGGATATGAAAATGAAAAACTTCTAATTAGATATATTCTAAAGATTGAATGTAGGAGCATTTACTAGATTAGGTTTTAAAACCTATATGTTTTGTATCAAATCACTTTTGGTTTCAATGGGAAAATTTTATGGCTAATTTTTGTTTTACATGTTGAATATAAAAGGTTTTTTTCTCTCTCATTGTTTGAGACCATGGATATGAAAATGACAAACTTCTATTTAGATCTAGATTCTCTAGAGCTATGGCTAATTTGTGTTTTACATACATTGACTCTTAGGTTAAAACCTATGTTAAAACCTATGTTTTGTTTTCAAATCACTTATGGTCTCAATGGGAAACTTCTATGGCTAATTTGTGTTTTACATGAAAACGAAAAAATTCTATTTAAAACTATTCCAGAGATTGATGGTAGGGGCATTTACTCTTAGTTTAAAACCTATGTTTTGTATCAAATCACTTTTGGTTTCAATGGGAAACTTTTATGGCTAATCTGTGTTTTACATGTTGAATATAAAAGGTTTTTTTCTCTCTCATTGTTTGAGACCATGGATATGAAAATGAAAAACTTCTATTTAGATCTATTCTAGAGATATGGCTAATTTGTGTTTTACATACATTGAATATAAAATGTTTTTTCTCTAATTGTTTGAGACCATGGATATGAAAATGAAAAAAATATATATGTAGGGGCATTTACTCTTAGGTTAAAACCTATGTTTTGTATCATATCACTTATGGTTTCAAGGGGAAAATTTTATGGCTAATTTGTGTTTTATATGTTGAATATAAAAGGTTTTTTTCTCTCTCTCATTTTTAGAGACAATGGATATGAAAATGAAAAACTTCTATTTAGATCTATTCTAGAGATGTGGCTAAATTTTGTTTTACATACATTGAATATAAAATGAACTTTCTCTCATTGTTTGAGACCATGGATATGAAAATGAGAAACTTCTATATTTAAAACTATTCTAGATGTGGCTAATATGTGTTTTACATACATTGAATATAAAAGGTTTTTTCTCTCATTGTTTGAGACCATGGATATGAAAATGAAAAGCTTCTATATTTAAAACTTTTCCAGAGATTGATTGACTGTAGGGGCATTTACTCTTAGGTTAAAAACTACATTTTGTATCAAATCACTTTTGGTTTCAATGGGAAACTTTTATGGCTAATTTGTGTTTTACATGTTGAATATAAAAGTTTTTTTTCTCTCTCATTGTTTGAGACCATGGATATGAAAATGAAAAACTTAAATATTTTAAACTATTCCAGAGATTGATTGACTGTAGGGGCATTTAATATTAGGTTAAAACCTATGTTTTGTATCAAATCACTTTTGGTTTCAATGGGAAACTTTTATGGCTAATTTGTGTTTTACATGTTGAATATAAAAGGTTTTTTTCTCTCTCATTGTTTGAGACCATGGATATGAAAATGAAAAACTTCTATATTTAAAACTTTTCCAGATATTGATTGGTTGTAGGGGCATTTATTCTTAGGTTAAAACCTATGTTTTGTATCAAATCACTTTTGGTTTCAATGGGAAACTTTTATGGCTAATTTGTGTTTTACATGTTGAATATAAAAGGTTTTTTCTCTCTCATTGTTTGAGACCATGGATATGAAAATGAAAAACTTCTATTTAGATCTATTCTAGAGATTGACTGTAAGGGCATTTACTGTATATGCCACATTTCATAAAAGATGAGATCCAAAGGCTACCTGGCCCTTTACAAACTCTGCCTATAGAACTATCAAATCACTTTTGGTTTCAATGGTTTGTTTATTGGCTAATGTGTTTTTATCAAATCAATTTGATAAGATGATGGATGATGAATGAGGTGATGTTGATCATAACCTTTACATCTATATGATAGGAAGCTTGATATACATAACAAGGTTTAGACTAGATATAATTTTGGAATTTATATTAGTTGGAATATTTCAATATAATAGTCATCTATTACCAACAAACAGATATTAAGATACAAGTGAAAGAGACTACAAACAATGGACTATAGTACCCAAAAGGTGAGAAATTTACATTGACAACATAGAGAGATTCAACTAGGCTTGTGTGGATGACATGAAAAGTACAAGTGGACAATGTATAATTCTACTTAGAAGAGTCTTTGGTTGCATGTTTAAGCAATAAAGAGTCATTACTTGGACAATGTATAATTCTACTTAGAAGAGTCTTTGGTTGCATGGTTAAGCAAGAAAGAGTCATTACTTTCTCTATCTAGAGTAGAAGTGGAATACATAGTAGTTACTTCTTTTAAATGAATATGGAATGAATCTAAAAATGAATATGGAATGAATCATTGTACATTATGAAGATTCATGAGATCCACATTTCCACCATACTATTTGCAAGTTCTATATGAAGATATGTAGTCTAATAACTAATCAGTTATGGTTTCAATGGGAAACTTTTATGGCTAATTAGTGTTTTACATGTTGAATATGAAAGGTTTTTTCTCTCTCATTGTTTGAGACCATGGATATGAAAATGAAAAACTTCTATTTAGATCTATTCTGGAGATTGACTATAGGGGAATTTACTTG